>OV816023.1:61358986-61518986 GCA_929113105.1 Agrypnus murinus
ACCTGAATTGCATTTAAATAATCAATTACTTTTATCTGAACCTAGTTCTTTAGATAAGATTAGTGCTAATATTAAAGATTTAAAACTTTATCAAGCAACTTCATACTTAGATTCAATTAATTTGCATGATGTTCATCATTATGTTGTCATTTATGTTTTATTTTTGCTTATACTTAGTATTGTACTAGTTAGGATAGTTTATAAGAAATTGGGTTGTATTAAATCAAAACCAAAACAAAATGTAATTCAAGATATTTATGCCGAAGTTACTAAACCTGTACCACAACCTAGAATAATTGATGAAAATTGCTCTGATCAAGTCAATTTTCAACTTTAAAATGGGGAAGTGTTGTAATATCCAATTGTAATAATTAAATTCAATATTTTATAAATTACGTTTTCTGTCTTTTTATCAACATGAATTGTAAAGTCACATAATCTATTTTCAGAATGTAAAATCATTACTTTGTATTTTTTTATGCACTTGCATTCAAGACTCCACGTGTATCCTGTGAAATATGATATTAATGCGTTCCATGAGAACCGCAAGCTTGCATTTTACAATAGCAAGCAAGCCTTAAAAGAACAATGTAAAGTTCAGTTGGTAAATATCGATGTAACAAAAAGGAACAACTCTTTTAAACTTTAGTTAATAAATGTTTTGAATTTATAATTGGTTATCGTTTTATTTATGAAGGTCTATAAGTAAAACCTCAATCAAGTGGTTCACAACACCCTAACAAGTCATCACCCAAACTTTCGACGGCAAACAGCTAAGATCATAAGCGTCCCTAAGGTCGGTCAGCCAGGCGTATGCCCGGGGCTCCATAGGCTAGTAAGGCCCCGCGCTAAGCTATCTTATTTTAATCAATAACACAATACATATCTTACGCATTAATAAAATAGACTGAGGGGCATTTGATGTAAGTTCTTATACACTAAAGCTTAATTGTGAAATGAAGCGCACCAAATTATCAAACGTCTCACCATTTGAACGTTTTATAAACGGGCAAATGGCGAGATGTTTGTAACCAGTAGTCCCGCACCGCTGGTCGGACTAAAATTAGTGATGGGGCTAATGATAAAATCTTGCTCTCCTGCCCATCTAGCAACACTGCTTAGTAGTGGTTTGTTTTAACAGTACACGTAATACCCAACACCAAAGCGTCGAAAATAAAAAGCTGTCTAACACTTCTCGAGACTTAAAAGATAAACAGTAGTGGCCCGTCATAGCATTTTGTTGTCGAAAGTACTTACTAACAATAAAGTTGGTGCATTGATTATGTCACCCAAATGCACGACTATGCGTGCGCATAAGCATGGATGGTACTCTTGAAGGTCGCTTGAATTGCCAAACCAATGGGAGTGATAGAAATAGCAATATATATATATATATATATATATATATATATATATATATATATATATATATATATATATATAAATGCAGTGATATCTCATTTAAAAAAAAATATAGTATTTTGCCCGACATTAACAAATGTTGACAGCGACATAAATAAATGCAGTAATATTGGTTAATTAAAAATAATAAATTACTTTAAAAAATTTTATAATATATTTTGAAACTGAATAATTGCCGTTCGATCGTAGATAATTACTTTATAATTAAATTGATTTTTAAAATGACTGAACTTTGGATATGCTTTTCAACTTCCCTCTTTTATAATATCTAATATGATTTGAAAATACCTTTTAATAGATTTAATAATGCAATGGTTATATAAAATTAATGTTACGTTAGTTCTTGACTAACTCAAGTTTACGTAAGAGAGTTGGGCGCCAGTTAAATAACTTAAATTAACAGAATTATATTTAATAAAGACTCATCTCAGGGTGAATGTGGTTTCTTGTGGTATTAAAATTATACAAATTGAAATTTTTAAAATTACTTTTATAATTGAAATCTTAATTAATTTTAACTATTACTAAATTGTTCAAATCACTTTACTACACTTCACAAACGATAGTCTTTTCTTCAGCAAATGCCAATATAGACGGAAATAACTTCCTACCTTTTTATAATATTTCTTCTTTCCTTTAACTATAGATGTCTTCTTTCCCAACCCATTGGCAGAGTAGATCACTTTATGTTGACCCAGGGCTGGTTTCCAATTCAGGGTTGACTTTCTTCCTTTTTGCATGGATTTTCCATATTATATCATCCACACACTTGATTTTGGAACTCACTGTTATTTATTAACTGCGGGTACAATTTCCCTTTTTCGTAGAATGTTTATAGTTGTTTTTTTTGTGTTTATATTAAATAAAACACCCGGTTATGGTTTTAACGTTGATTTATTATCTTGCCTAACTTTAGCAAGTAATTTTTCTTAAAGGTGGTTCTTTATCATCATATACACTTTTACAATTTATACTTTTTACACTTTCGCCGTATTCAAATCACCAACTAACTTAACTTGTCTATTTAATTCTAGACTATTTAAATTTTTACAATATTATCAGCCACGACTTTACTTTGTCGCTTGATTTACTATAATATCTTTACTCTTTCGTCGTTTAACAGTAAGTATCCTAAATTATTATTTTTCTAAGCTTATATACTATTGACTATTTACATAATTATTACACAATCTGACGTCACCTTACGAACTAATACAAACTGTACACTCATATAATACATAATAGCAGATTAATATTCTTTATAAAAGTGACACATCTATTACAGATTAATTACACAATACTTTTACGCAATAACAACGATCTATTTACATTAACAAAAAACCTTAAAGAATCACATAACCCGTCGATATACTCATTTGAAATTATAGATAAATGAATTACATAATAACAAACTTGCGAACAACTGGATGTTACGTATACTTAAGTAATCGGTGAGTAAACTATTTGATAATAAATAAAGAAACATGTATTATTTAACCTTATTAAAAAGTATACACATTGATTGTATAATCAATGACACACCATAAAATAGCTCAAATTTATTTTTAACTGGAAAAGTTGATAAAAATATTCCAAAAGTGTTAGTATTTAACAAAGATTTTATATTTTCACAAAATTTTCAAAATTTTTCAAAATTTTGAAACTACCATCCACAGCATTTATCCCCTCCTGTTTCAAATAAAATTGAAATATGCAATTTTACTTTTAAACACAATATAAGTTAAAACAACCATAATAACAATATAAGTTATACAAATAAATAATTTTATATTTTTAAACACCAAAAATCTTTTTGTATTTTAATCTTTTATCCCAATAGAATTGCCCTATTCTAAATCTGCTAACTAAACTATCTACAATATTTACAATAATTACATCTTTTAATCGTCATCTCAATCTTACACATTTAATTACTTCTTAATCCTTTTGCCCATCAATATCAAATTTCAATCATAATTTCCATTTTATCTAACCACAATCCTACTTTTATTTTTATTTTCAATAGATTTATACTTATCATAATCAAATTCATCACTATTCACCTTATAAACTTATATCTTCTTATTATTCATTAATGTTTCATTTATAATTTTATTTTAATATCATTTCCTAATCCCCATTTTCCCCTATAAACATTTCATAAACATTTTTCATCTAAATTTTAATTTTCATTTTATTCATACACTTTCCCTCTTTCATTTTTAATAACATAATACATAAGTCCTAATTGAGTATAAAATTCCATAAGCCTGTTTATTATATAAAGTCAAATCAGTTATTAAGTCTGAATCATTTTAAATTACGTCATATCTGGGTTTCTTGTCACAAATTGGTTATGTAAATTCTAATTACAATAATATTCTACAAAGATCTTTATTTCTTTCTTCTGCTTTTATAGTTCTTTAGATGAAAATTACTAATTGGTAATATTTGTCTTTTCCAGGGTTTATTTACAATCCTCATATCTTTCCCCTTTCCTCTATTAAACTTTTTATTTTTCTTTTCAATTTTTAAATTACTAATCATGATTTTATTACGTTTGTTTTTCTTTTCTTTGTATTTCAACTTTACTTTCTTATTCCTACATTTTTTACCTATAACAACCTTTTTGTTACATTTTCTATTATAATCTACCTTTCCTAATTCCCTTAAATTTTTCACTTTCTTTTTGTTTGTTAATTTCACTTCTATATTATTAATATGTTTAACTACAACAGCCTCCTTCTTAGATTTTTTTTTACATTCTAATTTGTCAATCACTATTTCCTCCTTTATAATTTCCTTATTGGTATTATTTACTACATCTATCTTTCCTAATTTTATTGAATTTAGTAATAGTCTTTTGTCTTTCGGTTCCGTACCACCACCCTTAGGAAAATGAAAATATACTTGTGGTTGTATCTGATTGTGGTGAGTAGTGGTACAAGCAATTAAAAATTTTCTTCATCGTGTTGCGATTGCTTTTCCTTAAAACTTACAAATTTTTCCTTTGTAGGACTATATAAATGACTAGGCATGTTACGTGATACCTCTCGCTCCGTATTATATTTACTACAGTTACCCTGCTTACTATTCCTACCGTATCTATCATCCCTTCCGTGCTCCTGCTCTATTTTATCATGTTTCTCATATTTACTATTCTCATCTCGTTCATCAAATCTATTAGTATTAACTGGATTTTTAAAATTTCCCCGATAATTATCTCTATTTCTATATGAAAAACTAGAATTAGATTGCATAAAATTCAGATTTCTTGGACCAGGTCTTGTTGAATCTCTTTTAAGATTATCTAGTACGTCAAAGTTTTTTAATATTTGCAAAAACCGTTCAAACTCTTTTATATCGTCCGTATAGACCTTCTCGAGTATAGGTCTATCAAAATGTTTAGCTAATTGTTTAATTACTACCGCCTCTTCTATCGGATTGTCTAATTGGTTAATCATAAACATTTTATTCAAGGCATAATTTTCTCTTGTAGTCCCTTGAAGAGGGTTAAACCTTCCAAATGTTAAGTTTTCTACCACTTTTTCTTGTTCCGATAGACCCCAATACTGTGTCAAAAATAATCTTTCGAAATCTTCAAAATTAAGGATTTTGTTTTCATTTATTGAAAACCATTTTTCTGCTTCTCCTTTCATCAATCCACGAATAATTGATAATTCGTAATCAAAATTATATGATTGTTTAAGACTTATCTTCACATTACCCAAATAAGATTTTATATTCTTTATAAAGGTCTTGGGATGCATTCTCTTATCCCCATAAAATTTGGTAATATTTTGTTCACTCAAAGATGGTAACAAAATAGGTGCGAATGAAGGTTGTCCTAAACTTGATTCAGTATGGATACTTTTTAATTCATTAACCTGAACAGTAATTTGTTTTAAATCCTCTTCTATACATTCGGATCTTTGAATACAATTTCCTTGAACTTCGCCTATCTTATTTTTAAAATATATTAAATGAGTATCTTGAATTCCTTTTACTTTTGTTATTTCTTGTGAAAAGGATTCATGTTTATGTTCTAATTCTGTAAATTTCTTTTCATTGTCTATCTTCAATGCTTCTACTTTACGATTCATTTCTTTTGTAATCGTCTCAATATCATCTTTTAATTCTTGTTTTATTTCCTTTATATCATTTTTAATTTCTTGTTTCATTGTTTCTGATTGAATTCTCATTTCTTCTTTCATTTCTAAAGATTGTTTGTCTAATTTAGTATTCATTTCTAAAGATTGTTTGTCTAATTTAGCATTCATTTCTGTAGATTGTTTTACCATAAATGCCATAAGTTGTGAAAGTGTAGGTTCTACTGTTTTGCCTTCTTCCCCGTTCCCCTCCATTATGGAAATCGTTAAACCTTTCTGCTTCTCAGACACAACTAATTCTTTATCTGTATACTTCTTTTTTAATACTAAATTACTTTCCGCGGCAGAATATATATTTTTAACTGATGTCATACATTAACCACTAAAAATCTTTTCTATACCTTTTAATTATGCTATTATAAGCCTAATAATTTAATATAATCGTAATAAGCTAACTATTACTATAAGCAAAATAACCTACAAAAACTAAATAATCTCAAAAGCCAAATAATCTATTAAAAGCTACTATAACCTACTATTTTTCAAAAGATTATATAAACCACAAAAGGTTATATGTACCACAAATGGCCCCACGTTGGGCGCCATATATAAATGCAGTGATATCTCATTTAAAAAAAAATATAGTATTTTGCCCGACATTAACAAATGTTGACAGCGACATAAATAAATGCAGTAATATTGGTTAATTAAAAATAATAAATTACTTTAAAAAATTTTATAATATATTTTGAAACTGAATAATTGCCGTTCGATCGTAGATAATTACTTTATAATTAAATTGATTTTTAAAATGACTGAACTTTGGATATGCTTTTCAACTTCCCTCTTTTATAATATCTAATATGATTTGAAAATACCTTTTAATAGATTTAATAATGCAATGGTTATATAAAATTAATGTTACGTTAGTTCTTGACTAACTCAAGTTTACGTAAGAGAGTTGGGCGCCAGTTAAATAACTTAAATTAATAGAATTATATTTAATAAAGACTCATCTCAGGGTGAATGTGGTTTCTTGTGGTATTAAAATTATACAAATTGAAATTTTTAAAATTACTTTTATAATTGAAATCTTAATTAATTTTAACTATTACTAAATTGTTCAAATCACTTTACTACACTTCACAAACGATAGTCTTTTCTTCAGCAAATGCCAATATAGACGGAAATAACTTCCTACCTTTTTATAATATTTCTTCTTTTCTTTAACTATAGATGTCTTCTTTCCCAACCCATTGGCAGAGTAGATCACTTTATGTTGACCCAGGGCTGGTTTCCAATTCAGGGTTGACTTTCTTCCTTTTTGCATGGATTTTCCATATTATATCATCCACACACTTGATTTTGGAACTCACTTTTATTTATTAACTGCGGGTACAATTTCCCTTTTTCGTAGAATGTTTATAGTTGTTTTTTTTGTGTTTATATTAAATAAAACACCCGGTTATGGTTTTAACGTTGATTTATTATCTTGCCTAACTTTAGCAAGTAATTTTTCTTAAAGGTGGTTCTTTATCATCATATACACTTTTACAATTTATACTTTTTACACTTTCGCCGTATTCAAATCACCAACTAACTTAACTTGTCTATTTAATTCTAGACTATTTAAATTTTTACAATATTATCAGCCACGACTTTACTTTGTCGCTTGATTTACTATAATATCTTTACTCTTTCGTCGTTTAACAGTAAGTATCCTAAATTATTATTTTTCTAAGCTTATATACTATTGACTATTTACATAATTATTACACAATCTGACGTCACCTTACGAACTAATACAAACTGTACACTCATATAATACATAATAGCAGATTAATATTCTTTATAAAAGTGACACATCTATTACAGATTAATTACACAATACTTTTACGCAATAACAACGATCTATTTACATTAACAAAAAACCTTAAAGAATCACATAACCCGTCGATATACTCATTTGAAATTATAGATAAATGAATTACATAATAACAAACTTGCGAACAACTGGATGTTACGTATACTTAAGTAATCGGTGAGTAAACTATTTGATAATAAATAAAGAAACATGTATTATTTAACCTTATTAAAAAGTATACACATTGATTGTATAATCAATGACACACCATAAAATAGCTCAAATTTATTTTTAACTGGAAAAGTTGATAAAAATATTCCAAAAGTGTTAGTATTTAACAAAGATTTTATATTTTCACAAAATTTTCAAAATTTTTCAAAATTTTGAAACTACCATCCACAGCAATATATATATATATATATATATATATATATATATATATATATATATATATATATATATATATATATATATATATATATATATATATATATATATATATATATATATATATATATATATATATATATATATATATATATATATATATATATATATATATATATATATATATATATATATATATATATATATATATATATATATATATATATATATATATATATATATATATATATATATATATATATATATATATATATATATATATATATATATATATATATATATATATATATATATATTGGTTTAATCGACGTTGTCGGACCCGCTATATGATAGGGTCGTTAGTAGACCCGCATTTTTTGATTTTTAAAATGTGTATATTTTATATAATATTGATCTATTTCTGATAAGCAATATTTAAGATCCTCGAGGGGTAAAAATATATGAAAAAAAAGTATTGGTGATATTTGACAGTCGTTCTTGAACCCGATACATATTACAGTGTTTACAGACCCATTTGTATAATTTTAAGCAAGCCTACCTACCCTACCGAACCCAGCAACGTTGCCGAATGTATCAGAGATAAAATTACGATTGACGTAATGATTTCGGGATGCTAAGCACATAAGTGATCTTTATTTTTGATGATTTGTTCGTAAATTCCATAAATAACCTTAAACGCAGAAAAATTAACGTTTTCCGTAAAACGATGTAATTCTGAAAATTATTATTAACGTGAGAAAATAGCATTGAGCCTCTTTTGTTCTAAAATACATAAGGTTTATGCAAATAATTGTTTTTTAATAATTTGTTTTTAAATCATTTATTTTAACATGATTATTTTTGTTTACAAGAATACAATTAAAAGTTTCGAAGACACGTCATGTATATGTGTTTTGAAAAAATAAATGTTATAACCAAATCTTTTGACCTCCTGAACATTTTACTGTTATGTTTTTAGCACAAATGAACAGTTTCTAAGATATGTATATTTTAATGCCACGGTAACAGTTCAGTCAAATTAGTAAAAATAGAGGGGAATTGAGGTAGATCCTTGGATTTTTGATAGGCCTTCTTTGTGATATGTTAAATAACCCCTTAAAAGTTACTACTCAAAAGTGGTGAACCAGAGAAGCTGATGAGGGTAAGCCATGTCCCCAGAGGGTATTTACTGTTTTTTCAGAAACTATTAGGTTTATCAAAATGAGCCAGTTAGGTAAAATAGGATTTTATTTAACTTTCATACCAAAAAGCTAAGAAAACTTTGTGCATGTTGTCTTGTTTCTGTGTAATCAAAAAACGATCATATGTCACACAGACAAATAATTTGTATCGGTACATATTATACGAGAAGCTTCGAGCATAACTTTGTGTGATTTGATGTTCATAATGAAATAGCTATGGAAATCTCGTTGAGCATCGAACGCGATCCTGGTTCAGTCGTTTTCTATCTCAGCATCTCCAGCAAAATCTACGAGGCGATATTATAATTATTATTGGGGCTAGTCATATGGTAATTCTCGTATTGGCAAGATACATTTTAGGGGTATACCCTGTACTAATCAATCTTTTTACTGGACCTAAAACGTACAGGGTACTTCAGGGTTTTTGGATCTCTCTTACTTCGTTCTTTATATTGATATTCTTTTTTTTCTTGAGTGGTTTTTGTTTTGGAATTCTAAGTTCACGACTTAATTCCACGCCTGCTTTAAAATGTAGCTAGATATTTAACATTAAATGGGACTTCACCCATTTTACATGTAGGATATCTCGAGCAGATGATGTCAATTCCTGAGGGTCAATGCCTTTGATCAAAATAGGCCATTAAGAATAACATATCCATGTTCAAAAATAAAATGTTATAAAGCTATAGACCTTCAAAATAAAAAAGTCAAAAATGCAATTTGGATAAAATTTTGTGTTCAAGGACAGTTGTTATTAGAACATACATTAGTGTTATTTTGTGCTTGTGGTAGCTGTAGCGTACCCGCTACCGCTAGATACGGAATTCTGTGCTAGTGATATGTTTAATGAATACACCATTGAATGCAAAATTTAATTCTTTACAAAACAGGTATACTTGACCCAAGTCGAATAGTGACAAGTTAAATAATGCTCTATAAAATGCAGAAAGAAAATAAAGGTAAAACGTCATGCAGTATGACGTACAAACGAAGTAAGAAAGATTTCAAAACAAGGTGAAATGCCCTATACGTTTCTATAAAATAATTGTCCAGTACAGGGTATTCTCCTAAAGATATTCTTTTTACTGCAAAATTATCATAATACTACAACCAACAATAACAACAACATCGCTTCATGAATTTTGCAAAAGTGATGCTAAGGTTGCACTGCGAACTCAACATTTTTTTTCTTAGCTAAGTACTTGATGACGAATACAAGATCGCAATAAGTTATGTTCTAAAGCTGCTCCGTCAAATGTATTGGTAGAAATTGTTGGTCTACATACAGGGTGTTTTACTCAACTTTCGTATAAATTGCATGTGTGATAGTATTCATCAATAGTAACAAAAAACCCTTTATGTTTTTACGCAAATCGACAAAAATTTGCTAAAAATGTCAACTTTTGGGAACTGCTGGAAATTATAGTCAAAACAAACTGCGACATCACCTAGCAGCAGCTGCGTTAATGTATCAGATAGGCACATCCAACTCCAAGTGTGATTCTTAGACCAGTGACCTGCTACCCACTTTTCAAAAACCATTATTTCTTCGGTTATTATGAAAGATAGACACTAATGATTTTCAGCTTTTTTGTTGCATTTTATGTGTACTACCACTTGTTCAGAGGATACGAATCTTCCATCCAAACCAGTCCATAAACCTAACAGTTTTTGAAAATAAAACGACAAAACCCATCTGGGGGCGTGGTTTAATATTGATATTTTACAAAGTTCAGGATATTATCTACTCGTAAACATGAACAAATCAAGCATAAAGTCATTTTCAAGTTTAGCTGACCAAAATACACTACATTTGATTAATTTAACCTAGATTAAAAAAATAGCAGTTTCTATTTTTACTGTGCGTTTGTACAGTTACAAGAAAATTATCGAATGTTTGATCCTACTTTCTGTTTAATGAATTTGAAGGTACAAAACAGTATACTCTATATGGTGGTTAAGTGCCTTTAACAGAAACGTCGAAAGGTAACGAAGAAAAGAAGAAGTTTTTTCAAACTTTGCTCAATTTCGTTATATTGCACTTGTTTTCAATATACCAGGCGCAAATCATATTAGTCCACCCAGTTTCATTTTTGTTAAAGAACGTCCCACAGAATTTATTCCGTTTATCTTTTGTTCTATGAGGTGGCCGTTTCTTGTTGCTATAGTGAAGTGCTGCTACTGTATCTACCCTATACCAATGTTCATGAAATTCAATTGGGGGTTGCAACATACACTGTCCCTCCGAACCTTTTGAGTGCCCCGTTTCCATTAAAAGTTCCATTAAGTAATCTTACAAATTACAGACGAGAAAGTTTTCCTTCAGCGTTTTAGCAAAAAAGTCACAAATGATGCTCAACTTAGTTCGCCCATTTTAATTTTTGATAAAGAACACCTCACGATTTTTACCTTGAATGGTCTACGACGTTGTTATTTATTGGTGGTATATAGTACATATCGTCGCCGTTAATGCATAGGAACTTAATTCTTTGAAATGTTGTAACTAGCTATGTTGCTAGTTGCGATTTCAAAGAATTCATCATGCCATCTGTAACAAAGTTTTTATAAGCATTTAAACCGCGCTCCTGGAAAATTGCTAGAAAATAGTTCCGCTAGTATGTATTAACGTCGACGATATGTATGAGTGAGTACTGTCATCCAGTGATATGTATGTGTGAGTGTAGTATCCAATGCAACGAATATAAACAAGGAGTCAGAAAATAATTCAGAAACCAAATAGTTCAAGCATTCATTCTCTCATCTTAACAGTAAAAGAATAAAGCATTCATTAACCACAAACAGTCTTTCAAACAAACAAACACAGAAGATATTACATGTGGTGACCGCCGACTTTAATTGAACATGCAACAATCTGTCAAGAAACTTACTCTTGCAAGCATACCATTCAAGATACCAGGATCCTATTTATGAAGCAGATGTCGAGAAATCAATTAGCATAATTCCAGTAGAGGATCAATACTCTCTCAGCACCACCACTACCTAGTTACTAGGTTACTACCACTACTAGTACATGGAGCAGTTCCATCGTTGAATTCATAATCTATCTGAAGTCACGGTTGTATATTTTTTTTCTGTTCTAAATTTTTCTGCATCAAAGCAGACTATCAACAGCATTTAAAGAAAGTATTTCAACGCCTATATCATTACGGTTTACTATCAAATTAAAAAAACAATCTTTGAAGCCAAATAACTAACTTGTCTCGACCACACAGTGAACAGTGATGGAGTTACGCCGCAAATTTCAAAAGGAGAAGCTATTCATAACTTTCCAATCCTTAGAATGCAACAAGAATTATGCCATTTCGTTGGCATAGATTGTCGATTTAAACCTGAGCTAAACCTATTTATTCCAGAAAAAGTTTCAGAACCCTACAAGAAACGCACACAACAGTGCGTCGCAAAACGTATAATTACAAATCAGTTGTTGTGAACTTCAATAAACGGTCGTACCAAAAATTCGTTACTTCGTGTGATCGGGAACACAGGGAATACATAGCAGATAAACTCGAATGCAGCCCATTACAAATCCTTCTTATCTTTTTTTGTGCCGTTTATCTAGAGAACGTTCGCAATTACTTTTTGTTACCTGTTAGACATATTTGTGTACATACATTTACTATTTTCCTTTTATGTTGCATATACGATTATTATCCAACCAACAACCTACAAGTCCAACAGAATCCTCATACTTTCCTCTTAGGTTAAGTTTTGTAGTTTTTAGTTATTTACATTTTGCAACGAGCCCTAAAATTTAGAATCTACTGTCTTAATTTTAACCGTTTTCAATTATCTCATTCAATTCTCACGTTATTCTTATTAGCTCATATCTATAGGTTAAGTTCTTATCATTGTAACGAACATTAACATTAAGAGCCCTGTACTAACTTTAATCAATTGTAAAACCAGCCAAAGAAAAAAACGCGGTTTTTTACGTATCTATCAAGTTGCTTTACAATCACAACCGCATCTTATGCGTACATTCACTAGTTCTTTCCAATCCTGTCCTCAAGCAAACTGATGGAGACTTTTTCTGCTGGAAAGATTCTAAAAAACAAGGGAGCAATAAATGTGATGATCACCGTTGCCTTGGATACTTTGTAGTATCCAAGGAAACGAATGTAAACGAGGGATCAGAAAATAATTCATTAACCAAATAGTTCAAGCATTCATTCTCTCATCTTATCAGTAAAAGAATAAAGCTTTAATTAACCACAAACAATCCTTCAAACAAACATACAAAGAAGATATTACAGTACTTTTATACTAAAAAATTTAATCAAGTTCTTGAAATTTATCGTTTGATTACTACGGAAAATGACATATGTACTTTTCCACCTTATTTGGAAACCATCCACTTTCCCCAGAAATTAACTTTTCCGTATTATGTTGCGTTGTCTCACTTGTTCGAAAATCGTGTTAACCTTACTCTAATCATTTATATAAAAAATGAATTCAGTTATAAAGTCCTACTTAAAGATACCATTGATATGAACACATGGATTGTAGGTATTAATATATGCTTTCAATCATACAAATATAACTTTATAAATTTATATCACTCTCCAAACTCCAGTGATGCTCAATTTCTAATGAAACTTGAAAATTTGTTTGATGATATGCTAGTAGATCAGAGACCTTACTAATTATCGGAGTCTTTAATATTGACCTATTAAAGGATTCATATTATGAAAATAGGCTGAGAACTTTAATTAAAAATAATGGACTAAATCAGATTATTGACCAACCTACAAGAATCACTAAGGACAGTGCTACACTCATAGATCTTCTTGTATCTAATGAAAACACCACTGATGCCCAGGTACACCATGTTCCAAAAATAACCGATCACTCAATAATAACTGTAAATGCAAAAGTGAAAGAAAAATATGAAGAATATACAATACAACACAGAGACATGAGCAACTTCAATGAAATGCAATTTCAATTAGATCTAATGGATCAACCATGGAATCCGGACTGTACAAACACCAATCAACTAGCAGAAACATTAGTTAAAACCATAATGGACACACTAAACAGGCATGCTCCAACTGTTAAAAAAACCATTAAATGTCAATGGAGTTGCAAGGGATCCCAGAAATAGCCTTGGAAATTGAAGAAAGGGACAGATTATATAAAAGAGCAATCTTTACACAAGAAGAAAGTGATATGAATAGGTATAGACAACAAAGAAATGGAATTGTTAGTTTGATCAGGAACCACAAGAGAAATTATTATCAAGAAAAATAGATGATATGAAAAACAACTCAACAGAAATGTGGAAAACTTCATGCAAATGAAAACAAATTGCAGAAAAATTCAATATTTACTTTATTAACAGCATACAACAAATTATTACATTAACAAATTTAACCCAAATTGAAACTGATTTATGCCACATTAATTTACATCAATGCAAGTTCGAAAAATTTTTACCAAAAGAGTTTTTGGAGTTAAAAAATTATAAACAATTTACCTAATAAGAATAGTAGTGTCGATCGTATTACAGTAAAGATTCTTAAATTAGCTTTCAATGTAATAGGACAGAGATTTTTGCATCTAATTCAAATGAGTCTAGAAAGTGGATCCTTCCCAGAAACCTTGAAGACATCCCATATTATCCCCATTGAGAAAATAACCAACACTAACAAATGTGAAGAATACAGACCGATCAACAGGGTGCCAACTTATGAAAAATTATTAGAGACCGTCGTAAATATCCAGTTTCGTGACTACATTGAAGTGAACAAACTGTTAACACCTTTTCAATCAGGGTTTCGAAAAAATAATTCATGTGAAAGTGCAATACAATCAGTTCTTTTGAAATGGAAAAATGCTATTTACAAGAAGAATGTGATAGGTGTAGTTTTTCTAGACTTTAGACGTGCTTTTGAGACTATTAATAGAGATCTATTATTATTGAAATTAAAAAGATATGGGTTCGGCCCAATAGTTATAAAATGGTTTAGTGAATATCTCAAAAACAGATTTTAAAAAACTAGATACTTTAATAGTACATCTTCAGCTACCTACCTTTGGCGTTCCACAAGGAACTGTATTAGGCCCTGATTTATTTGTACTATACATAAATGATATTGTTAATGTAATTAAAAAATGTAACATTCAATTATTTGCAGACGACACTTTAATATATTTTATAGGAGATGATGTTGAAAAAGTAATAAATATCATCAATGATGAATTAGTAAATGTATATAACTGGTTAGGTAAAAATAGTCTTTCTTTAAATGTAACTAAAACAAAATTCATGAT
The DNA here is from genome assembly GCA_929113105.1 of Agrypnus murinus. Classification (NCBI taxonomy): domain Eukaryota; kingdom Metazoa; phylum Arthropoda; class Insecta; order Coleoptera; family Elateridae; genus Agrypnus; species Agrypnus murinus. Next base: position 61,374,265 of record OV816023.1, read on the forward strand.
AATAAAAAATAAGTTTAACGAAATTGATACATCTAGTCATGTGGGAATACAAATTAATAGTCAAAAAATAGAACAAGTTTATCAGTGGAAGTACTTAGGCGTAATAATAGATTGTCACTTAACATTTTCTAGTCATTCAAACTATGTTATGAGTAAAGCAAAAAAAGTAAATTTCATGGGTAGAATAAGCCAAAATCTTAGCAAGTGGTCTAAATTATTACTATATAAAACAATAATACTTCCCCATTTTAATTATTGTGCTAGTATACTTTACCTCCTAAATAATACTGAAATTAACAATCTTCAAAAAAAACAAAATTGTGCGTTAAGAATAATATTAAAATGTAGTAGGTATACTAGAATAAGAAGAATGTTGCAAATTACATCTTTGTTAAGTGTTAAGCAAAATATATTTTGTAATACGATGATAATAATATTTAAAATAAAAAACCGAATATATCCAGAGCACATTTTAAATGAATTACTATTCGTAGAAGATGTTCATGATCATAATACTAGAAGTAGAAATAATTTTTATGTTCATACAGTAACAACAAATATAGGACAAAATAATCTGTTTCATAAAGGTTTAGTTTAATATAATTCACTTCCAGCTAATGTAAAAAACTGTACATCTTTAACATTATTTAAGAAACAGTGTAAAAAATATGTAATAAATTACATTAATATTTAAGAAATTATAATGTATTGTATGGAATTTATCTAGTTATATGCTATAAATAAAGTATATTATTATTATTAATAAATATTAAAACCTTCAATTTTTCAAAGCCAGGGAATTAGTTACAAATGTGGAAAGAACTTGCATACGAGCTGATGTAATTCTTACGTCACTTTTCTCCATCAAATATTAAATGCGAGCTATTATAACCAAACGTTTATAAAACAAAGCTTAACATATGCGTCATGGCAATGTTGCCAGATCCAGGGCTTAGGAAGTCTGTAGAACATAGCGGGTTTGATAGCGTCTTGTATAAAAATATACGATATACACTTGAGAAAGGCGCGACGCCCCCTATAGTTCATTGTGATGAACTACGATTGTATAAAACTTTTTACAGACCCTACTTTTCCAAACCCAAATTGTATATTTTTTTATTGCAGTTTTAGATAAAGTTTATCCTGTAGACCTCGAAAACATAAGAGAACGTTGCCAGACCCAAGCCCGGGTCTGAGAGCGTCGAAAATGGTCCGACAAGTCGGTAGAATATAGCGAAACGGGTATGTATAAGCGGTTAAACAAATATATATATATATATATATATATATATATATATATATATATATATATATATATATATATATATATATATATATATATATATATATATATATATATATATATATATATATATATATATATATATATATATATATATATATATATTTACATCAGTCTAACAAATGGACGTCCGTACATTACGCATTTACCATCAGTTGGACGTCCGTTGTAATTGGACGTCCGTATACCGGACGTCCGATTGTATCACCTGTTCTTTGAATTTTTTTGGGATTACTAAAGCATCCTCTATCGTTTGGTGAAAATTTGTTTTAGACGTCAAATGACTGATTTTTACCGGAGATTGTGTATACCGTAGTTCAAACGAATTCCACTAGATGCGCTAAATTCGACAAATATATACAGCTAATTATATTGCAAACGGAAGGATCTACGTGTATAAGACGTCCGAGTCCATCACGAGACCTAGATTCTTGCTGGCAACATCGCTTTTGTATATTTCAGGATAACTTTGATATTATTCGTGCATTTGACGTCTCTTTGTCTCGGTAACAGGATACGGCTGACCTGACTGTTAACACATGTTTTGAAATATTTATTTTGCCGTTAAACGTAGTAGGAAATGGTAGAAAGTAATATTGCAATAGATACGCAAATTTTATCTAAATACAGTAAATACCTAAACAACAAATTTAGATTTCATTTTTGTTTTTGGGTTTTCGTATTCAAATATTTTATAGAAGAATAATTATCATAAATCCTGAAGTCAATAGCTTTTCGATTTTCAAGCCATACAGCTTAATTATTTCTTGCATTAGTATTACTTACTTTTTAGTCTGAAGTTTAATTAACAATATGTTGCTAAACTAAAGCAAATGATTATTCTACGCATGTGTATTGTGAATAACTACACGGTTATACACAATATATTAATGAAAACAATGTTTTGCCAGAATTTCAATCAGGGTTTCGTAAACATTATCGTTGTAAAACTACTTTATCAAAAAAAAAATATTTTTTTTTAATGATTTAGATAAAAATAAATCCGTGCTTCTTATTCTTTTAGATTTTACAGAAGCGTTTGACGCTATTAACCATAATATAATGCTATCGATATTGCACTTCATTGGTTTTGGTGCATCATCTATATCTTTAATCGGCAACTAAATATATTAAAGATTTTAATAAGATAAAGTCTTAAACAAAGATTACAAATGGTTCACTTATTAAATGAATCGTTGAGTGTAAATCAGTTCGTGTAAACGTTCAAATCAATTACAAGTAAATTAAGGTGTGCCGCAGGGCTCATTTCTCAACCAATTTTATTTAGCGTTTATGCAAGTATTAATTTTATTTTTCTAATTATTGTTTATATACAGCTGCTACACAATTTGTTCCAACTTTGGACATAGGCCTCTCCATTCTCGTCAATTGTTTATGTTTTTTGCTGCTGCTTTCTAATGTACTCCAGCCGCCTTTTTCAAATCTTTTTATCTTTTTCTGCGTTGCGTTGTGTTCTGTTCTATTTTAACCTTACGATGTGTTATTAGCTCTAGTTAGTGTCCAGGTTTGGCAGTCGTATCTAGCGATCGGAAAAATAGATACATTGGTTGAACACTACCTTTAAATGTTGTGGCATTTTAAAATTTCTGAAAATCAATTTTAGTTTTCCAAACCGTACCCATACCAATCGTGTTTTTCTAATTATTTCAGCTACTTGATATTCTTTATTCGGCTTCAGGATTTTCTCCAGATATACGTATTCATTGACCCACTCGAAGATGCAGTCTTTATGCAGAAATTCGATATATAATCCCTATCTTTAATTTCTTCAGTGTTTGTCATTATTTTTGTTTTTTGGATGTTCATCATTAAACCTATCTTTGTAGAGGTTTTTGCTAGATACTTGATCATTGTTTGTAATTCCTTGAGTGTTGTGGTAATTAAAACTTTGTCGTATGTAAATGTAAGGCGAGTTAGTTCTTTATGTTTGTTACAAATCTTGTACAATCTAATGATCTAAATGCGCCCTACGTTGCAAGGATAAATAGCTTCGAAGATATTGTGTCCTTCGAATCGCCACACGTTTTAGTTGGTTACTACTGGTGTTTTGTTCCAATTGTATTTTCTTTTATATAGATGTTATTAGATGTTATGAATTAGTTGTCTGTATCGAGAATCTATTCTACAGTTGTTCATGGCTTGTGCTACAGCCCAAACTTCAACATAGTCGAATGAGAATATAGACAGGTGGTATTCATTTGCTTCTTTATGATCGTTCTTACCGTAAGAAGAAGATATATTCCTTCGTGAATCAAGCTTGTTCAACTGGTCGATACGAATCCATTTTAGGCGTTAATCGGTTAATGATATTTTTATAAAAAAAACTTAAGATAGCAAAGAGATAGGCCGATAGTTTTCTCATTCAACTCTGTTTCACTTCTTGTGTAATAAATGTTTAATAAAACCATCTCATTTATTTTTAAAAAGAAAAAAAAATTATTTTTAGATTGCAGAATAAAACTTGCAGCCGAAAGAAACTTTTACTTCCATTGAATCAAGTCGGTGTATGGTACAGAAATCATGCAAAGATTTTATAGAAACTCCATCATTTCCATCTCAAGAAATAGATTAAGATATCTTGGAAGATTATCTGATAGCTTTTAACGTGATCTTTAATAGTTTCAATCTGTGTATTTACGGTAAATTTGGTTGCTTTTTTACTTTCATTGTTCTGTATTTTCGCTGCTTGTTTTTGTTAAATTTATTTGTAAATTTGAGTGACAAAAACATTTTGAGAGAACAGTTTTATGACAGTCTTATACTAATCTGTATGTATATTTGTTACTTTACCACTAATTATGTAGACAAATTATTTTTTTAGTTATACAATATACTTTTGTTACAAATAATTGCAAGCATAAAACAAAAATGAAAGTTTATTAGTAAATGATAAGAGACAAATAAATATGTATTACATGCGAGGCAGGCGCGGTAAGACGAGAGATGCGAACGCCTTATGATTGTAGGCCGGCCGCGGGTTGGTGGGACATCACAATAAATGATGTCTTACTTTTTATTACATATCTTGATTAATATTTATTTAAAATTCATAAATCAAAGACCATCGTAATTGCAAAAAAACGTGGTTACAATTTCACAAGAATACATGTTTTGTCAAATGCTACAGATATTAAATGCCCGAGATAAAACGGTGTAAAGAGAAAACTAGTCGAGTTTAATTAGATTTGTGCAGTGCTTGAAACGAGAAATCTGCATAAATGTTCATTTCTCAATGTTCTCAATTTTCACTTATGCGATTTACGTGCATCAAACGGAAGCTCTTATTAAGACTTTAAAATCAATAAGAATCTTTACAAAAATATACACAATTTTGTATTACAGAGGTAGCATATATCTTCTATTTTCCAACTACGTACTTAACTCGAAATTTCTAAATAGTGCCCTTTTGCACCATAGAATTTTTTGACAAGTTGCAGTTTTAGAATCTACAGAACCAAAGCTACAATTCTATGTATTTTATACATTTTTACTTCGAAGTCCTACAAAATGTGTTTTTTGTAAGTTTCGGGGCTCCGAGCACTCTACTAACTAGTATGTCCCCATCTCTTATATAAATATTAACTTCTTTGTTTCATCACTTATCCTGTCTTCACTATAGATTTAGTTTTTCACGCACTTTTGTTTCTGCATTGAAAAGCTTTTTTCGGTCTGTTGTTAGTTATTTCGTTTGTCTTTTCTAGTTTTTTCTTGCTGGCAACGCTCTTCTAGACTTTCTACTGTATACTTTCTAAACTGTCTTTTCCTTTCTATTTTGTTTATTAAATCAAGCCTTAGCACGTAAACTTCGATATACACTACCTGAGATGAAGTAGTCTATTTCATTTTGGGTCGTTCCATCAAGAGAGATCCACATCTATTTTCAACTAGCTTTTATTTGAAGAAAACCTAGAATATTTCGGATTCGCCAAAATTTCATCCTAATTTGGCATTAAAGTCACTTAAGGTAATGGCTGGTTTTATCTTTTCTTCGTCTAAAGCTTTCGTTAGTTAGATGGCTTCAATTTTTTCTTCTGCGTGTGCAGATGTTAGCGCATAAACCTAAATAATCTTTAATCTGACCTTATATAGCAACTTATTCAACTACGATATAAGCGACTCTGCCGGATATGGTTTCAGATTTGACCACTTGAAATGCAAGTTCTTTCTTTATTGGGAATCTTACGCTTCCATATGCTTCGGTTTCCTCTCCCTTGTAGTAGAATGTGATTCCTAAATTTAGTTCTATACATTGTTCTCCTCTTCTTTTTATTTGCGAAAGCCCACTATATCCTTATTTACTTTTTTAGTTCTTCTAATTCATAACCGACGGTTTTAAGCCGAGAAAAAGGTAACATCGTTACCGAAATACGTATTGGGCAATAGTTAAATATGTACATTGTGTAGTTCGGAGACACCATTTAAAATATTGTGTTATGATAGACCATAGTCTTTACAATCTATTACTATTGCATTAAAATATACATAATCAAGAATTTAAATATGAATTAACTCCTGAAGATAACTGCTAAACTTTATTATACTCGGCGAGAAACTTGGAGAAGCTTTCGCTGTAAGTTAGTTTTTAAATTGATATTCTTGATACAGTATCTTATTATATATTTGTATTGTAGTATTAGAAAGTATTTACCTACTAGAAAAAGATAAGATTTTGGAAGACTGAAAGACAAAATTAGCCCCAAAAAACGTGTTGGCCAATACAGCTCCCAGAAAACTTCATTAACTGCTACAAAGTTTAGCACAAAATTGAATCAATATGCTAATGCATATAGCCTGTTAGCACATATGTAAAGCAAGGAAGGATTGTCATTAGCAACTAAAAAATATGAACCAAATTTCAAAATCAAATACCAAAAGGATTACAAAGATATAGGCTAATTTAACTTGCTAATTCCATTCAAATCAACCAATTGTTATTGTTATTGAGATGTGTGATCCGAAGAAGAGAAAATGTGGCACAATTATTGTGGCTGCTCAAAATTTTATAGCAATTTCAAGCAAAATATTATTGTAAGGGTAAGAGGTTAAGAAATTCAAGACAGTAGAAGTTGATAAAAAGGTAATTAAAAACTTTGTCAAACTCACAATTTGCTATTGCAAGTCTAGTGACCATACAGATACAAAACATCATAAAGGAAGTTTCTAAGTTACAAGATGGTGATATGAATTTCTCGTCGTTTGTTTATAAATTGCAGATAATCTAAATTCAATAGTAAAATGGTATTTTCTTTTGTTGCTAAATAACGTTATATCTATTCTTATATTTGAAAGGGTGTCTATAAACTACATATTTGTGTTTGACGTAACAATGCAAATACATATTTCGGAAACAAGGTTATTTTATTATTATAACCCTCTCTTCAGTGGGTACAAACAAATGAAAGCATGACGTTTAAGAAATATGTACTTCTAATACAAAAGGGACAACCATCAGCCTTGACTATTATGGGATCCATGTGTTACATAAAGATTTCTGGACCTAAAAATATTTTGTTAGTTTTAAAATTAGGTACTCTTTTTTTCTCTTACGTAAAATTTTATAACTTTAACTAAAATTGACGGTATTATTAAAAAAAAATAAATACACTGTTTACAATAATTCTTTTTGTAAAAGTTAAAATTTAAATTGTTATAAATAACACAAATTCAATTTGCTAATTTAACCATTTCACAAAGAAAAATTGAATTGGAAGTTAGTAATTAAAATTGACGAGATTATTTGTAAATTAAATGCACCGTTTAAAATATATAAGTATCGTTTTGTCAACTAGAATTAAAATAGTTGAATACAACAAACTCGATTTTCTTATTTAATCATTTTGGAAATGTATTTTACCTAAAAAAATTAATCATTTGTTTCTATCTTTGCTTACAAGTAAATCTTATGTTTGCGACCACTATTAAAGATTTGAAAACTGAAAGCCATAATTAGTAGTTTCCAAAATCATTTAGACTGACTCATTAAGACAGAAATATGAAAAGTGGGCAATAAACAACGAACAAAAGGTAAATATTTTTGCGATTCATTTAGGAAAAAATATTTCAGCAACATAAAGAACAAGATGTACCTAATTTAAATGAGCCAATCCAACAAGATGAGATCAGACTTGCTTCACCTAAGGAAATAATGGCTAAAATCAAAGCTGACTTATCTAATAAATGCTGCCTGCCTTCATATTATTTAAAGTACGTGCTAGATTGTGGAAAGTTGCAGAGGTCATCATGATTCCCAAACCTGGGAAACCATCTAACGAAGTTTTATCTTACAGACCTATATCTCTACTTCCTGTAATATCGAGATAAATTACTGTTAAAAAGATTAAAGCCTATCATTGAAGAGAAAGGTTTAATTCCGCCTTATCAATCTATCGGGAATCTATTCTACAGTTATTCATGGTTTGTTCCTCAGCCCAAACTTCAACACAGTCGAATGCCTTTCCAGAGTTGACCAAGTCAGAGGATATAGATAGGTGGTATTCATTTGCTTCTTTATGAGCGTGCTTTTCGTAAGGAGACGATTTGACGTACTATATTCCTTCCTTAACCCAACTTGTTCGACTGGTTGATACGAATCCATTAGGTGTTAATCGGTTATTGATATTTTTATAAAAAACTTTTAGATTTAAGATAGCAAAGAAATACTCCGATAGTTTTTTAATTCGTCCCTATTTTCCTTCTTGTGTAACAAAATGCTTATACTTTCTTGTCGATCTAAACCTGCAAGTAATTGTAATACAATTTGTTTGAATGGTTCCTTACTGCGAATTACACATAAAGACACCAGTGAAAAGTCTACCACTCAAATATGTATATTTTCCTCGTCGCCTCGCAAGGAACACAAGCACATGTTTTGGCTTGTACGAATATACCCATATTTCATATGTTACAAAGATTCCTTTACATAAAATTTCTTTCTTACGAGATGTGAATCATATTGTGTAGAATGCATATGACGGTCATTGTTAAAATACAGCTAAATGTATTTTTTCTAGAACTGTCAAAAATTGTATATCATATATCATAACAATAAGCTAGGGAAAATGGATATTTGGTAAGATTTTTGATCGCGACGGAGCCCAGATCAGAAACATCTCGTGAATGCAAATAGTTATTTGTGTATTTAGTGCGCGAAATGCTACTTTTGTGGTCAAGAATGAAAGTCTTTTCGAAAATCTCATTCGAGACCACCAAAGAAATTTCGATCACGAATTACGCACAACGTTTTTTCTGTAGCGTTATTAAAATAACCGAAAAGATCATAAAGAATAACACACGGAAATTCCTATTTTAGCGCAAAGTCGACAGTTTGGTTGTTGCTACGGAAACGATATTGCTCAAATATGCATAAATCGCATAAATGCATGAAATATTTTTCGCTCTGAAGCGAAAACTATTTCGTGCACGTTGTCAAGTAAACAAAACCAATGTGGCATTTTGCATACGGATATTAATGAAAAATGTCATCATTTCTTGACAGCTGTAGAAAAAAAACTTTTTCCTAGCGAGTTAACGCAAACTAAGCGTACCTACTCGATGTTCAATACAATTCATGAATCTAAAGACTGACTTGGTTTAAAGTTTAAAAACCATTTTTTATCAAAATTAGAAAAAATCTTGTATGATACGGATTAGGAAATGCGATTTTGTGTAACTCTTTACACAATTTAATTTACGATTTTCATAATAACCGTAATTATCTTTCGACCAATAGAAAGCGAGATATCCGCGAAAAAAATCAATTTTCATGACTTTGATCTTGAATTACTTTTGAACCGAACATGATATCGATGTCGACTTGTTGCATGTTACTTCTAAGTCCATATAACGGCTGTTGTGTGCAAAAATTCAGCTTAGTGCAAACTTTTCAGAAGTAAAATGCTAGTGTTACTAGTCGAATTAGAAATTTTATTCCTGCGCGTTATGTACATTTTTTAGTGCATCAAATTATTTCGTAAATGAAAGAAATAGCGGGCCTCACTTTTCATTCTTGTGTTCCCGGGTTACTGAGTTTAAAAAATGATTTATTTGAGCAACAACCTTAGTTTAGTTTTTAAAAATAGATCTGTCGTTATCATCTTTTAACTGGGTTAAGTAACTTATTACTAACAGTATGTGATATCTAAAGTGAACCCTCAAAAAATAATACTGTTAATGTACTGATTTTGTTATTAGCTCTGATTATTAGATTATTATTAGCTTTCTAGCAGTTCTATTAGCAACTCTAAAATGTAAGTTATTTTAAAATTCTAAAAGTTCGCTTGAAGAAATAAAGTTCACCATCAAAGTTACAAACTAATTTAACATTATTTTTTACATATTTTACAGCTGTACTGTCCAAAAAGCATTGTACGCCCACAAGAAAAGAGTTCAATAAAGAAATAGTGGTTAATAAGTTTTACATATAGTGCAAATCTTTTGGTTTGGTTATACAGATTTAACTATTTATTATACAATATTATACTATGCGTTTAATATAATTTATGCTTTTTGAATAAAATTATTCTGAATATTATTTCTATTAGCTTGTTATCTTCGCATTCCAAAAAACATTAAAGCTTTAAAGGAACCAACTTGTAATAATAATAATGTATGAAAGGCAATAAATACACGCCAGAAAGGTTGTAAAACGATTTCGAGGGTTTATATTTGTTCTTACTTCTAAACAGAAATATCTTAGAAATGAAACTGAAACGTAGAAATCACTATAGGGAATGCTTTTAATTCTACCCGCATTTTCTTGTTGGAATATTATAAAGAACTATACATTTGAACTATGAAAATATTGATGGCATTTGACTTTTGAGTTCTTATTAAAGTACCCAAATAACAGAAAATTTTGAATAACAGAATTTCAAAAACATAACATTACAATTACATTGTGTTCTTGTATTCTTGTGTATTGTTTTTAAAATGCTAAAGTAAAAATATTTAAGATCTCTAACTAATTTAAATTTCAGGTAAGTTAATATATCTTTCTTAATAATGTATCAATCAAAAAGTTTACACTTTTATTTTACAATATAAATATACCTATTTTACAAACAAATTAAATAATAATTTAGAATCAAGACTTTCTCAGGGATACCCTGAAATATAATAACATAAGGAAGAAATTCTAAAGATTCTTCCCTACTTCCATAACAATATTACGAACACCAGATTTTTAAAGCGTCGTAAATATGTCTTAACAATTCGTTTCGCCTTAAGTTCAATATCAGCGAAAAAGAATAAGACAACATACAGTACAACAGAGTAAGAAAGATCCAGATGTTTCTTTTACACCGACAACGTTGCAGGACGTCAAAATACCGAATTCCACATTAGTGTATATCTCTGGGACGTCCTTTAGTCGGAAATATTTATATGGATATACACTGGACGTTATAAGACTGTATTATGTGCGGACGTCGAATGGCGGTGTATATTAACTTCTTTATTTTTGATTTTATTAAAAATCTAACTAGCACACGCAACACTACTATGTAAAATAGTGTATATACACGATCTAAATCTTCTCTAGCGTTATTAGTTGTGGTGGACGTCCAATTACTTAGATATGAAAGGACGTCCATTTGTTAGGCAGATGTAAATATATATATATATATATATATATATATATATATATATATATATATATATATATATATATATATATATATATATATATATATATATATATATATATATATATATATATATATATATATATATATATATATATATATATATATATATATATATATATATATATATATATATATATATATATATATATTGTTGTATTATTTTGCCGTAATTGGGATTTAGTCAAAATTAATGAACATTATATAATCAAACTGTATCATATTGCTTTATTTTAAATTAATTGCAGCGAGTAATTTCGTTTCTAGCTACATAAAGTAAGAAAATATTTTGAGTGCCAATTATTTATTGAACGGTCCTCGTATAACGCATAAATTTTATTTAAATACATGTTTCGAATTTAAAGGTGAATAAGGCTAAGCTATTTAAGCAAGAAACTTTTATTTTTGTTTAAAATATTATCATTTTGTTGATAAAGAAAATACTAAGCTCTGCAGGACATTTGTTTTAAGGTAATTAATGCTAAATTTAATAAGAAATTCGTATAAGTGTGGATTTGATGATGATATTTTATGTTGAGGGAAAATGTGTTAGAATTGATAAGAATTTAAAAGAGTGCCTTTACTTAGAAATAAATAAAATTGTTGGCAGTTGTTTTGAGCCAGTTGTGGCGGGAGTATGTTTTTTGAAAGCCATGCAGGTGCACGTCGCTGAGTGTACACACGCAAAATCAAATGTATTATTTTATTTATGGTTAGAAATGAATGCAATAGTGTTAATTATGATTTAAAAGGATGTAAGAAGATTATTGTATTAAGAGTAGTTGATTGAAGAGGAAAATTATAAGTTAAGATAGCAAGAAGGGTATTCAGTGTATTGTTTAAACGAAAGTGTTTTGAAGAAAGATAAAGTGCGGAGTTGTTTTTTTTGTTAAAAGGAAAAGGTTCCGGGGATATTTTTTTTAATATAATCAAAAACTGATTATGTTGGACATCAACAGTTTCTTTATTTTGTATGCTCAAGTTAAGAAAAATCACACTGGTTTAAGAAATTTATTGTTTTGAAAGTTGTAAAAAGGTCATTTACAAATGTGTGTAAAATAAATGTTAATTTGGTTCTAACAATAGTGCGTTATTTACTTCAAGTAATATAAAAATCCTGAGAAGTAATAATTGTCCCTACCTGAAACAAAAGGAAAGTATTATTTAAAAAAATAATAAAAACACAGTTTTATAAAAACAGTTTATCCAAGTACACTTACTATTGGATTATAAAGCTTCTCGTTCAACATCTTTGGCGTGCATCTCGACACCCAGGGGAAAGGAGTCAATCATCTACCTGCATCCAACAGCAACCGCTTGGGGGAACGTGACTACATCAGTTCAGCGCTTTTGGTGGCGGTAAGAAATAAATTGTGAACATTTGCAATCAAAATTTGAACATTCTTTTATCCGCAATAAACAGTAACCATAGATAATTATTTTGTTGGAATACTTACTCCATTAAAATTCATGTAAAGGCAAGGCAGATATTTTGTAAAACAAAACTGCACCATATACGAATCTCTTTGTTTCATTTACAGCCTTGGTAGTGTAATGTCTGGCGTGCCGGACTTTCACCCAAGCGGCCCGGGTTCGACTCCCGGCGCTGGCAGATCTGGTTAAGGTTTTCTGCAGTTTCCCTTAGCTGTAACACAAATGTGGGATTTGCGCTGTTCCATCTATAAGTCGGCTGCAGCCGCACATTGGGCCTACATAATAATAATAATCGCCCCCTCCCTCCCGCACAAGCTTATAGCTTCTGGGGCCTTGGTTAAGGTTATGGGTTGTAGTAATTATTATTATTATTATATATTATTATTTGTTATTTGACCAAAATTTAGTTCTGAATTTTGAGGTGTTGCAGAGTTGCGTATTTTTGAACCTCGATAATTTTAAAAGACCCTGTGTGTATCAGTCTCGTGCTAAGATGAGCTTAGCTGGCGCCCAACATTGTTCTTTTTCATTATTTCATAATTTTTAGTATACAGGGGATATCAGAGTATTAGTCTTACTTTGTGTAATGTTCTGTTTTTTTATTCATAATTATGCTTTTTCCATCATTATTAATCTAATGATTATAGTTGGTTTGATTGTATAATCAAATTATTCAACATTTTGGCGGCCAACGTGGTGGGGCATGTTAATTAGGGATATATTACAACATTTTTGACTCCAACGTGGTTGGGCAATGTAACATTTTTGGGCAATTAAACATTTTTGACTCCAACGTGCTAGGGTTAGTAAATTATTCAATATTTGGCGCCGCATCGTGTAGGGGCAAGTTAGGTTGCAACATTTGTCTACCAGTAATTTGGAGCTTATTGTTTGATTACACAGCATTTTTTAGCTACATTTTGTTGAGTCGATTAATTAATGCAACAATTTATTGGAAAGAGAGGAATTAATAGTTAAAAACAAAATTTGACTAGATAATGTTTTTAGGAATTTCTGGTCTGGTAGATAAGAGTTTAAAGGAATTTGTTTGTTGAATTTAAAATAAATTTTGGGATTTATAGGACAAATGATAAAATATTTAGATTTCTTTTGTTGAGAATATAAAATATTTATGTAGAATTTACAAAAGGAAAAGGAGTGTTTTTGTTGATAAAGGATAGATACGCTAGGAAAACAGGCAAGGGTTAGGTTATATGACGTCACCCAAGAATATATGCAATATTTTTGAAGAAAAAGAAAAGAGGATAGAAAAATTTTTGTAAAAAGAAGCAACATAGGAAAATAAAATGGCAGAAGAATTTCCATTCGCGGATATGAGCATAGAAGGATTCGAAGACAAGGAAGGGGAGGAAAAGCTAATTGAAGAGCAGCAATTATCAATAGAAGATAAAATGATGTTAATGTTCAAAGAAATGATGGAAGATAGGAGAAAAGGTTTTAAAAGAATTGAACGAAATTACAAACAATGTGAAAAAAATTTTAAAAGAATTGATGGGAATTTTAAAAGAGTTGAAGAAAATTTTAAACGACGACTTGAAGAAAATTCTAAACAATTTAAAGAAAATTTTAAAAGAATTGATGAAAATTTTAAACGAATGGAAGAAAGTTTCGAACGAATGGATGAGAAAAGTGATTTGGTGATAAATGAACTGGAGGAAGTTACGATGGAAATTAAAGAAAATAATAGGGAAACCCAGGGAAATTTTGAAAGAGTTAGAGAAGAAATGGAACAGAGTAATAATATAAAGATTCAAGAGAATAAGAAAGAAGTGAATCAAGTATTAGAACAAGCAGAAAAAGTTAATGAAGACGTAGTAGATAATAAAAGATTAGAAATGAAGATGGAAATGAAGGAGGACGGAAATGATGAAATGAAAAAGATAGAGATTGAGATGAGAAACAATATGGAAGAAGAAATAAAACAGAGAATTGGAACAGTTAAGGGAGAAGTAGTACAGGGCATAGAAGCAAATGATAAAAAATTTACGAATATAAACAAGGTAGTAGAAGCAGGAAAAAAAATAGGGGATCAAGGAATGGATGTATTAGAAGCGTTTAAGATGAAACTAGATTTCGAAAAGAAAGTGATTGGGGTAAGAGGTAAAATATTGAGCTGGATACTGCAAGAGTCTGAAGGGGAAGCTAGAGGGTTAAATATGATAAGTAGAAATGGACGATATGAAAATGAAACGAAAGAAGAATTACAAGATATGGAGGAAAAAATAAGTAATAAGATGGAAACACAAGAACAATATAAGCAAGAGATTTACAACATGTTAAAAGAATATAAAAATTTAGTTATTGATGAAGCCTTGATAGCAAGAAATTTTGTACTCAAGATAGGGAATTTGTTAGGTAGAGTTAAAAAAAAAAATTAAATAAGAATAGAAACAATATGTAAATAGGTGTATATAAAAAAGGGAATAATCAAATTAAATAAGGTTAAAAAACATGAAGAATTTAATTATCATATATCAAATGGTGAACTTTTCAATTTATTTCCATATTAAAATCTGTAAATAAGTGTAAAAAGTTGAAGGGGAAAATGTTGTATTATTTTGCCGTAATTGGGATTTAGTCAAAATTAATGAACATTATATAATCAAACTGTATCATATTGCTTTATTTTAAATTAATTGCAGCGAGTAATTTCGTTTCTAGCTACATAAAGTAAGAAAATATTTTGAGTGCCAATTATTTATTGAACGGTCCTCGTATAACGCATAAATTTTATTTAAATACATGTTTCGAATTTAAAGGTGAATAAGGCTAAGCTATTTAAGCAAGAAACTTTTATTTTTGTTTAAAATATTATCATTTTGTTGATAAAGAAAATACTAAGCTCTGCAGGACATTTGTTTTAAGGTAATTAATGCTAAATTTAATAAGAAATTCGTATAAGTGTGGATTTGATGATGATATTTTATGTTGAGGGAAAATGTGTTAGAATTGATAAGAATTTAAAAGAGTGCCTTTACTTAGAAATAAATAAAATTGTTGGCAGTTGTTTTGAGCCAGTTGTGGCGGGAGTATGTTTTTTGAAAGCCATGCAGGTGCACGTCGCTGAGTGTACACACGCAAAATCAAATGTATTATTTTATTTATGGTTAGAAATGAATGCAATAGTGTTAATTATGATTTAAAAGGATGTAAGAAGATTATTGTATTAAGAGTAGTTGATTGAAGAGGAAAATTATAAGTTAAGATAGCAAGAAGGGTATTCAGTGTATTGTTTAAACGAAAGTGTTTTGAAGAAAGATAAAGTGCGGAGTTGTTTTTTTTGTTAAAAGGAAAAGGTTCCGGGGATATTTTTTTTAATATAATCAAAAACTGATTATGTTGGACATCAACAGTTTCTTTATTTTGTATGCTCAAGTTAAGAAAAATCACACTGGTTTAAGAAATTTATTGTTTTGAAAGTTGTAAAAAGGTCATTTACAAATGTGTGTAAAATAAATGTTAATTTGGTTCTAACAATAGTGCGTTATTTACTTCAAGTAATATAAAAATCCTGAGAAGTAATAATTGTCCCTACCTGAAACAAAAGGAAAGTATTATTTAAAAAAATAATAAAAACACAGTTTTATAAAAACAGTTTATCCAAGTACACTTACTATTGGATTATAAAGCTTCTCGTTCAACATCTTTGGCGTGCATCTCGACACCCAGGGGAAAGGAGTCAATCATCTACCTGCATCCAACAGCAACCGCTTGGGGGAACGTGACTACATCAGTTCAGCGCTTTTGGTGGCGGTAAGAAATAAATTGTGAACATTTGCAATCAAAATTTGAACATTCTTTTATCCGCAATAAACAGTAACCATAGATAATTATTTTGTTGGAATACTTACTCCATTAAAATTCATGTAAAGGCAAGGCAGATATTTTGTAAAACAAAACTGCACCATATACGAATCTCTTTGTTTCATTTGTTATTTGACCAAAATTTAGTTCTGAATTTTGAGGTGTTGCAGAGTTGCGTATTTTTGAACCTCGATAATTTTAAAAGACCCTGTGTGTATCAGTCTCGTGCTAAGATGAGCTTAGCTGGCGCCCAACATTGTTCTTTTTCATTATTTCATAATTTTTAGTATACAGGGGATATCAGAGTATTAGTCTTACTTTGTGTAATGTTCTGTTTTTTTATTCATAATTATGCTTTTTCCATCATTATTAATCTAATGATTATAGTTGGTTTGATTGTATAATCAAATTATTCAACATTTTGGCGGCCAACGTGGTGGGGCATGTTAATTAGGGATATATTACAACATTTTTGACTCCAACGTGGTTGGGCAATGTAACATTTTTGGGCAATTAAACATTTTTGACTCCAACGTGCTAGGGTTAGTAAATTATTCAATATTTGGCGCCGCATCGTGTAGGGGCAAGTTAGGTTGCAACATTTGTCTACCAGTAATTTGGAGCTTATTGTTTGATTACACAGCATTTTTTAGCTACATTTTGTTGAGTCGATTAATTAATGCAACAATTTATTGGAAAGAGAGGAATTAATAGTTAAAAACAAAATTTGACTAGATAATGTTTTTAGGAATTTCTGGTCTGGTAGATAAGAGTTTAAAGGAATTTGTTTGTTGAATTTAAAATAAATTTTGGGATTTATAGGACAAATGATAAAATATTTAGATTTCTTTTGTTGAGAATATAAAATATTTATGTAGAATTTACAAAAGGAAAAGGAGTGTTTTTGTTGATAAAGGATAGATACGCTAGGAAAACAGGCAAGGGTTAGGTTATATGACGTCACCCAAGAATATATGCAATATTTTTGAAGAAAAAGAAAAGAGGATAGAAAAATTTTTGTAAAAAGAAGCAACATAGGAAAATAAAATGGCAGAAGAATTTCCATTCGCGGATATGAGCATAGAAGGATTCGAAGACAAGGAAGGGGAGGAAAAGCTAATTGAAGAGCAGCAATTATCAATAGAAGATAAAATGATGTTAATGTTCAAAGAAATGATGGAAGATAGGAGAAAAGGTTTTAAAAGAATTGAACGAAATTACAAACAATGTGAAAAAAATTTTAAAAGAATTGATGGGAATTTTAAAAGAGTTGAAGAAAATTTTAAACGACGACTTGAAGAAAATTCTAAACAATTTAAAGAAAATTTTAAAAGAATTGATGAAAATTTTAAACGAATGGAAGAAAGTTTCGAACGAATGGATGAGAAAAGTGATTTGGTGATAAATGAACTGGAGGAAGTTACGATGGAAATTAAAGAAAATAATAGGGAAACCCAGGGAAATTTTGAAAGAGTTAGAGAAGAAATGGAACAGAGTAATAATATAAAGATTCAAGAGAATAAGAAAGAAGTGAATCAAGTATTAGAACAAGCAGAAAAAGTTAATGAAGACGTAGTAGATAATAAAAGATTAGAAATGAAGATGGAAATGAAGGAGGACGGAAATGATGAAATGAAAAAGATAGAGATTGAGATGAGAAACAATATGGAAGAAGAAATAAAACAGAGAATTGGAACAGTTAAGGGAGAAGTAGTACAGGGCATAGAAGCAAATGATAAAAAATTTACGAATATAAACAAGGTAGTAGAAGCAGGAAAAAAAATAGGGGATCAAGGAATGGATGTATTAGAAGCGTTTAAGATGAAACTAGATTTCGAAAAGAAAGTGATTGGGGTAAGAGGTAAAATATTGAGCTGGATACTGCAAGAGTCTGAAGGGGAAGCTAGAGGGTTAAATATGATAAGTAGAAATGGACGATATGAAAATGAAACGAAAGAAGAATTACAAGATATGGAGGAAAAAATAAGTAATAAGATGGAAACACAAGAACAATATAAGCAAGAGATTTACAACATGTTAAAAGAATATAAAAATTTAGTTATTGATGAAGCCTTGATAGCAAGAAATTTTGTACTCAAGATAGGGAATTTGTTAGGTAGAGTTAAAAAAAAAAAATTAAATAAGAATAGAAACAATATGTAAATAGGTGTATATAAAAAAGGGAATAATCAAATTAAATAAGGTTAAAAAACATGAAGAATTTAATTATCATATATCAAATGGTGAACTTTTTAATTTATTTCCATATTAAAATCTGTAAATAAGTGTAAAAAGTTGAAGGGGAAAATGTTGTATTATTTTGCCGTAATTGGGATTTAGTCAAAATTAATGAACATTATATAATCAAACTGTATCATATTGCTTTATTTTAAATTAATTGCAGCGAGTAATTTCGTTTCTAGCTACATAAAGTAAGAAAATATTTTGAGTGCCAATTATTTATTGAACGGTCCTCGTATAACGCATAAATTTTATTTAAATACATGTTTCGAATTTAAAGGTGAATAAGGCTAAGCTATTTAAGCAAGAAACTTTTATTTTTGTTTAAAATATTATCATTTTGTTGATAAAGAAAATACTAAGCTCTGCAGGACATTTGTTTTAAGGTAATTAATGCTAAATTTAATAAGAAATTCGTATAAGTGTGGATTTGATGATGATATTTTATGTTGAGGGAAAATGTGTTAGAATTGATAAGAATTTAAAAGAGTGCCTTTACTTAGAAATAAATAAAATTGTTGGCAGTTGTTTTGAGCCAGTTGTGGCGGGAGTATGTTTTTTGAAAGCCATGCAGGTGCACGTCGCTGAGTGTACACACGCAAAATCAAATGTATTATTTTATTTATGGTTAGAAATGAATGCAAAAGTGTTAATTATGATTTAAAAGGATGTAAGAAGATTATTGTACTAAGAGTAGTTGATTGAAGAGGAAAATTATAAGTTAAGATAGCAAGAAGGGTATTCAGTGTATTGTTTAAACGAAAGTGTTTTGAAGAAAGATAAAGTGCGGAGTTGTTTTTTTTGTTAAAAGGAAAAGGTTCCGGGGATATTTTTTTTAATATAATCAAAAACTGATTATGTTGGACATCAACAGTTTCTTTATTTTGTATGCTCAAGTTAAGAAAAATCACACTGGTTTAAGAAATTTATTGTTTTGAAAGTTGTAAAAAGGTCATTTACAAATGTGTGTAAAATAAATGTTAATTTGGTTCTAACAATAGTGCGTTATTTACTTCAAGTAATATAAAAATCCTGAGAAGTAATAATTGTCCCTACCTGAAACAAAAGGAAAGTATTATTTAAAAAAATAATAAAAACACAGTTTTATAAAAACAGTTTATCCAAGTACACTTACTATTGGATTATAAAGCTTCTCGTTCAACATCTTTGGCGTGCATCTCGACACCCAGGGGAAAGGAGTCAATCATCTACCTGCATCCAACAGCAACCGCTTGGGGGAACGTGACTACATCAGTTCAGCGCTTTTGGTGGCGGTAAGAAATAAATTGTGAACATTTGCAATCAAAATTTGAACATTCTTTTATCCGCAATAAACAGTAACCATAGATAATTATTTTGTTGGAATACTTACTCCATTAAAATTCATGTAAAGGCAAGGCAGATATTTTGTAAAACAAAACTGCACCATATACGAATCTCTTTGTTTCATTTGTTATTTGACCAAAATTTAGTTCTGAATTTTGAGGTGTTGCAGAGTTGCGTATTTTTGAACCTCGATAATTTTAAAAGACCCTGTGTGTATCAGTCTCGTGCTAAGATGAGCTTAGCTGGCGCCCAACATTGTTCTTTTTCATTATTTCATAATTTTTAGTATACAGGGGATATCAGAGTATTAGTCTTACTTTGTGTAATGTTCTGTTTTTTTATTCATAATTATGCTTTTTCCATCATTATTAATCTAATGATTATAGTTGGTTTGATTGTATAATCAAATTATTCAATATATATATATATATATATATATATATATATATATATATATATATATATATATATATATATATACATACATACATACATACATACATACATACATACATACATACATACATACATACATACATACATACATACATACATACATACATACATACATACATACATACATACATACATACATACATACATACATACATACATACATACATACATACATACATACATACATACATACATACATACATACATACATACATACATACATACATACATACATACATACATACATACATACATACATACATACATACATACATACATACATACATACATACATACATACATACATACATACATATATATATATATATATATATATATATATATATATATATATATATATATATATATATTGCAGTGATATTGGATAATTATCAATAATAAATTATTTTTAAAAATTTTATTATATATTTTGAAACTGTGAATAATTGCCGTTCGATCGTAGATAATTACTTTATAATTAAATTGATTTTTTAAAATGACTGTGAACTTTGGAAATGCTTCTCAACTTCCCTCTTTTATAAATTCTAATATGATTTGAAATTACCTTTTAATAGATTTAATAATGCAATGGTTATATAAAATTAATGTTACGTTAGTTCTTGATTAACTCAAGTTTACGTAAGAGAGTTGGGCGCCAGTTAAATAACTTAAATTAACAGAATTATATTTAATAAAGACTCATCTCAGGGTGAATGTGGATTCTTGTGGTATTAAAAAAAATATACAAATTGAAATTTAAAAACACTTTTAAAAGTGAAATCTTAATTAATTTTAACTATTACTAAATTGTTCAAATCACTTTACTACACTTTACAAACAATAGTCTTTTCTTCAGCAAATGCCAATATAGACGGAAATAACTTCCTACCTTTTTATAATATTCTTTCTTTCCTTTAACTATAGATGTCTTCTTTCCCAAACCATTGGCAGAGTAGATCACTTTATGTTGACCCAGGGCTGGTCTCCAA
Source organism: Agrypnus murinus (assembly GCA_929113105.1). Lineage (NCBI taxonomy): Eukaryota > Metazoa > Arthropoda > Insecta > Coleoptera > Elateridae > Agrypnus > Agrypnus murinus. The sequence goes on from OV816023.1 coordinate 61,395,501, forward strand.
TTCAGGGTTGACTGTCTTCCTTTTGGATGGATTTTCCATATATCATCCAAACACTTGATTTTGGAACTCACTTTTGTTTATTAACTGCGGGTACAATTTCCCTTTTTCGAAGAACTGGTATTTGCTTTTTGTGTTTAATTAAATAAAACACCGATTGATGGTTTTAATCGAAGATTTATTATCTTGCTTATTTAGCAAGTAAATTAACTTTAAAAGGTGGTTCTTTATACACTTTTACAATTTACAACCTTTTAATACTTTCGCCGTATTCCATACATCAACCAACTTAACTATTTATTTACAATATTATCAGCCACGACTTTACTGGATTTACTATAATATCTTTACTCTTTCGTCGTTTAACAGTAAGTGATTATTTACATATTTACTATATTTCTTACACGACTTTACTGCGTCGCTTTCTATCAGGAACTCCCTAAAATTATGATTTTTTAAGCTTAAATACTATTTCTTATTTACATAATTTGACGTCACCTTATGATCTAATACAATGACTACACTATTTACAACATATAATACATAATAGCAGATTATTACTCTTTATAAAAGTGACACATCTATTACAGATTATTACACAATACTTTTACGCAATAATAACGAACTATTTACATAAACAAAACCTTAAAAGAATCACATAACCCGTCGATAATGCTCATTTGAAATTATACATAATTGAATTACATCATAACAAAAACTTTCGAACAACTGGATGTTACGTACACTTAAGTAATCGGTGAGTAAGCTATTTGATAATAAATAATGAAACATGTATTATTTAACCTTATTAAAAAGTATACACATTGATTTCAAAATCAATGACACACCATAAAATAGCTCAATTTATTTTTAACTGGAAAAGTTGATAAAAATATTCCAAAAGTGTTAGTATTTAACAAAGATTTTAGATTTTCACAAAATTTTCAAAATTTTCCAAAATTTTGAAACTACCATCCACAGCATTTATCCCCTCCTGTTTCAAATAAAATTGAAATATGCAATTTTACTTTCAAACACAATATAAGTTAAAACAACAATAATAACAATATAAGTTATACAAATAAATAATTTTATATTTTTAAACACCAAAAATCTTTTTGTATTTTAATCTTTTATCCCAATAAACTTGCCCTATTCTAAATCTGCTAACTAAACTATCTACAATATTTACAATAATAATTACATCTTATCAATCCTCGTCCCAATCCTATTCATCATATAATTATCATACTTTAAACCCCATTTTCCCCTATTTTAATAAATATTTCAATTATCTTTCTTCAATCATATTCAAACTATTCCCTTCTTTATTTTCAATAACAAATACATAAACATAAGTCCAAATTGGGTATAAAATTTCATAAGCCTGTTTATTATATAAAGTCAAATCAGTTATATAAAGTCTGAATCATTTTAAAATTACGTCATATCTGGGTTTCTTGTCACAAATGGTTATGTAAGTTCTAATTAAATAATTATTCTACAAAGATCTTTATTTCTTTCTTCTGCTTTTATAGTTCGTTAGATGAATATTATCAACTGGTAATATTTGCTTTTTCCAGAGTTTATTTACAATCCTACTATTTTTCCCTCTTCCTCTATCAAACTTCCTATTTTTCTTCATAATTTTAAAATTACTAATCATGATTTTATTACGTTTATTTTTCTTTTCTTTGTATTTTAAATTTACCCTTTTACTCCTAATTTGTTTACCCATAACAACCTTTTTCTTACCTTTTTTACTATAATCTACCTTTCCTAATTCTTTTAAATTTTTCACTTTCTTTTTGTTTGTTAATTTCACTTCTTTATCATTAATATGTTTAACTACAACAGCCTCCTTCTTAGATTTTTTTTTACATTCTAATTTGTCAATCACTATTTCCTCCTTTATAATTTCCTTATTGGTATTATTTACTACATCTATCTTTCCTAATTTTATTGAATTTATAACTAGTTCTTTCTCTTTTGATTCTGTACCACCACCCTTAGAAAAATGAAAATATTCTTGTGGTTCTACCTGATTGTGTTGAGTAGTGGTACAAGCAATTAAAAATTTTCTTCATCGTGTTGCGATTCCTTTTCCTTAAAACTTACAAATTTTTCCTTTGTAGGACTATATAAATGACTAGGCATGTTACGTGATACCTCACGCTCCGTATTATATTTACTACAATTACCCTCCTTACTATTCCTACCGTATTCCTGCTCAACTTTATCACGTCTGTTATATTTACTATTCTCATCTCGTTCATCAAATCTATTAGTATTAACTGGATTTTTAAAATTTCCCCGATAATTATCTCTATTTCTATATGAAAAACTAGAATTAGATTGCATAAAATTCAGATTTCTTGGACCAGGTCTTGTTGAATCTCTTTTAAGATTATCTAGTACGTCAAAGTTTTTTAATATTTGCAAAAATCGTTCAAACTCTTTTATATCGTCCGTATAGACCTTCTCGAGTATAGGTCTATCAAAATGTTTAGCTAATTGTTTGATTACAACCGCCTCTTCTATCGGATTGTCTAATTGGTTAATCATAAACATTTTATTCAAGGCATAATTTTCTCTTGTAGTCCCTTGAAGAGGGTTAAATCTTCCAAATGTTAAATTCTCTACGACTTTTTCTTGTTCTGATAAACCCCAATATTGCGCCAAAAATAACCTTTCAAAATCTTCAAAATGGAAGAATTTATTTTCATTTATTGAAAACCATTTTTCTGCTTCTCCTTTCATCAGTCCACGAATAATTGATAATTCATAATCGAAATTATATGATTGTTTAAGACTTATTTTCACATTACCCAAATACGATTTTATATTCTTTATAAAAGTCTTAGGATGCATTCTTTTATCCCCATAAAATTTAGTAATATTTTGTTCGCTCAAAGACGGTAACACAATAGGTACGCATGAATGTTGTCCTAAACTTGATTCAGTTTGGATACTTTTTAATTCATTAACCTGAACAGTAATTTGTTTCAAATCCTCTTCTATACATTCGGATCTTTGAATACAATTTCCTTGAACTTCGCCTATCTTATTTTTAAAATATATTAAATGAGTATCTTGAATTCCTTTTACTTTTGTTATTTCTTGTGAAAAGGATTCATGTTTTTGTTCTAATTCTGTAAATTTCTTTTCATTGTCTATTTTCAATGCTTCTACTTTACTATTAATCTCTTTTGTAATCGCCTCAATATCATCTTTTAATTCTTGTTTTATTTCCTTTATATCATTTTTAATTTCTTGTTTCAAAGTTTCTGATTGAATTCTCATTTCTTCTTTCATTTCTTTATCACGTTTCTCTTGATCTTTGGATTGTTTGTCTAATTTTGTATTCAGTTCTTCTTTGTCTTGTTCCCTTTCTTTTTTTCTTTCTTCAGATTGTTTGTTCATCATTTCCTGCATTTGTGCCAACATTTGCGAAAGTTCAGATTGCGCTGGCTTGCCTTCTTCGCCGTTCCCCTCCATTACTGAACTGGTTAAAGCTTTCTGCTTCTCAGACACAACTAATTCTTTATCTGTATACTTCTTTTTTAATACTAAATTACTTTCCGCGGCAGAATATATATTTTTAACTGACGTCATACATTAACCACTAAAAATCTTTTCTATATCTCTTAATTATGCTATTATAATCTAAACAAGCTAAAATAATCCTAATCAGCCAATTAAATTACTATACGCAAAATAACCTACAAAAATTAAATAATGTCAAAAGCCAAATAATCTATTAAAAGCTACTATAACCTACTATTTTTCAAAAGATTATATAAACCACAAAAGGCTATATCTACCACAAATGTCCCACGTTGTCGGTCGCCATATATAAATGCAGTGATATTGGATAATTAACAATAATAAATTATTTTTAAAAATTTTATTATTTATTTTGAAACTGTGAATAATTGCCGTTCGATCGTAGATAATTACTTTATAATTAAATTGATTTTTTAAAATGACTGTGAACTTTGGAAATGCTTCTCAACTTCCCTCTTTTATAAATTCTAATATGATTTGAAATTACCTTTTAATAGATTTAATAATGCAATGGTTATATAAAATTAATGTTACGTTAGTTCTTGATTAACTCAAGTTTACGTAAGAGAGTTGGGCGCCAGTTAAATAACTTAAATTAACAGAATTATATTTAATAAAGACTCATCTCAGGGTGAATGTGGATTCTTGTGGTATTAAAAAAAATATACAAATTGAAATTTAAAAACACTTTTAAAAGTGAAATCTTAATTAATTTTAACTATTACTAAATTGTTCAAATCACTTTACTACACTTTACAAACAATAGTCTTTTCTTCAGCAAATGCCAATATAGACGGAAATAACTTCCTACCTTTTTATAATATTCTTTCTTTCCTTTAACTATAGATGTCTTCTTTCCCAAACCATTGGCAGAGTAGATCACTTTATGTTGACCCAGGGCTGGTCTCCAATTCAGGGTTGACTGTCTTCCTTTTGGATGGATTTTCCATATATCATCCAAACACTTGATTTTGGAACTCACTTTTGTTTATTAACTGCGGGTACAATTTCCCTTTTTCGAAGAACTGGTATTTGCTTTTTGTGTTTAATTAAATAAAACACCGATTGATGGTTTTAATCGAAGATTTATTATCTTGCTTATTTAGCAAGTAAATTAACTTTAAAAGGTGGTTCTTTATACACTTTTACAATTTACAACCTTTTAATACTTTCGCCGTATTCCATACATCAACCAACTTAACTATTTATTTACAATATTATCAGCCACGACTTTACTGGATTTACTATAATATCTTTACTCTTTCGTCGTTTAACAGTAAGTGATTATTTACATATTTACTATATTTCTTACACGACTTTACTGCGTCGCTTTCTATCAGGAACTCCCTAAAATTATGATTTTTTAAGCTTAAATACTATTTCTTATTTACATAATTTGACGTCACCTTATGATCTAATACAATGACTACACTATTTACAACATATAATACATAATAGCAGATTATTACTCTTTATAAAAGTGACACATCTATTACAGATTATTACACAATACTTTTACGCAATAATAACGAACTATTTACATAAACAAAACCTTAAAAGAATCACATAACCCGTCGATAATGCTCATTTGAAATTATACATAATTGAATTACATCATAACAAAAACTTTCGAACAACTGGATGTTACGTACACTTAAGTAATCGGTGAGTAAGCTATTTGATAATAAATAATGAAACATGTATTATTTAACCTTATTAAAAAGTATACACATTGATTTCAAAATCAATGACACACCATAAAATAGCTCAATTTATTTTTAACTGGAAAAGTTGATAAAAATATTCCAAAAGTGTTAGTATTTAACAAAGATTTTAGATTTTCACAAAATTTTCAAAATTTTCCAAAATTTTGAAACTACCATCCACAGCAATATATATATATATATATATATATATATATATATATATATATATATATATATAAAACTGTGTATTTAGAATTAAAATAGAGTTGGATATACTTTATATTTCAACTCTTCTCGTAAACAAGTAAACAATTTTTAAACTTTTAAAATAAAAGAAATTTTTTGTTTATTTATTATTTTTAATGTAGTGTGAGTACAAGGGGCGTACTTAAAATTTAAAATGCCATTTCTTCGAAAACTAGCAGGAAGTGATCACATGTTGATAAGGAAAATATGTTCTAAATCTTCTATTACAGCTACCACGCATTACGAGGTTTCTAGTTATATTAGTTACACCTTGTATATTTACTTATTAACTTTATTATTTACTGGAGGTCTACTCTATATTTGTGTCTGGGGCCTCCAAATCGACAGGACGGCGCTGGGCTAAGATGAACAACAATCATAAAGCATCCATAAGCAAATCTAATTTTTAAAGATTTTCTTTACAAAATTGTTTGATAGAATCAGAACAATATATTTCTTCGAATAAAATTTTTATTTTTACGTTTTTGAATAACTTTGTAACTTTTATGTTTTCGAATAACTTAAATAATTACTTTTGGGAATTGAGCAGTAGTAGATTACCATATTTCATACATACATTTTATTCGGATAACAGTCGCACCACTTGCCTGCGATAGCCACATGCTGCTCCTGAGCCTTGGTAGGGCCATCCCTGTACTATAGCATTGTATGATGCTTCTAGTGTAGATATGGCCATATCCAATCAAAATGCCAGAAAAGTATACTTTGTCACAATTATGCTAAATCCCATATCACAAGATTATATTACTACATTAGAAAAGAAGTGTATCAACTGCATAGAAACCGATGATAGATTAAGAAAATCACTGAAAACTGATCATTCTGCTACTGCCACCCTCAGTGCTCCTATTATATACCCCTATTATAATAAGGGAGTTAGAAATGAAAAACCAAGAAGATATAGCAACTAGTGAAACAGAATAAAGCTTCTAACAGTGAAAAAGAGAATATCATTTTTAGTATACTACCAAAGAGTAGTTATTATAAGAGGCGATAGTTGATAAAAACGATTTTGTCACTTTTCCTGTGAGTATATAATTACCACAGTATCTTATCCGGTACATCAAAACTTTCTACAACTGATATTAAACTCTCAGAAAAACAACTGATCAAATTTGTAGATGTATTTACTTAACAGTTATGCACGTATAACAACGAGTAATGTACAATATTTTTTCTACACCCACCCAAATTTTAAATGTTCAAAAATATTTAGAATTTTTAAATGTTCAAGAATAATTTTTGAAGATTTTGAAACCATAATTTTTATGGTTAGGTTTGAAAATAAAGATCATAATTATATAGTTTAATTTTCTTAAACCATTCATTTTTAGAACATAAAATTTAAATCTTTAAACAAATTTGGTTTAACAATATGAATAATTATAACGAAGCTTCTATCAAAACATTTCCAGAAAGATAATTTTCTGGAGCAGAATAGAAGTTAAAAGTAAAAGTATTGTTGACCACTTGACCAAGAAAAATAAAATTAAGTTATCTTGATAACTTATGACAATTGCTAAAAGTTAGGTTAGGTATAATATTTACATAACGCACTGGATATTTCTTTTTGATAGCTAAAATAACTAATAAAACAATAATTAAATTTATATTTATAAGAAAAGAATAGATACATAATGGTTAAAATGCTTCTCAAAATTTGGTTAAACATTAATGTCATCATTTTAAGGTAAACAAAATTCATGGATTTGTAGATAATGCTCAGCGTACGATATATTCCTAACACACGAGTGTTGTATGACTTACTTTTCTGTCAGCAGCATTTGTTATTGTTCACTTTCATACGAGGCCATAGGAAAACTGTATAACAACGTATCTATGAATACCAACTTTTTTTGATCAACCACACATCAATTTAAATGCAGTTTAGCACAAAAATAAATACAGAGCCAGGTTTAAAGGATATTCTTGTATTTTACTTAAAATTATAATTTACTAATACAAATTTGTTTATTAACTTACTTATTTTTTTATTAATTTTATTAGTTTATTAATTTGTTTATTAATATATTAACTTACATATTGTTCATTATTCCATTAACACATGTAATTTTCATACTTTTATGTATTAGTTAGATCAGTGGTTTCCACAGTGTGTTCCGTGAAAATATTTTGGGGTTCCGTGGAACGAGTTGCCATAATATTAGGAAGGCAAGGTATTATGAAATAAACTTTTATATTAATTTAAAGTTGAAATATGTAATTATAGTCTATTAAAATTCTGTGATATAACAAAAAGATCCCACTTCCAAAGCTTTAAAGCTCCCCTACAATAACGGGTAATTATATTCTATTTTATTTCTTGTTGCCTTTTGCTTCCACATATTTATTAATATGAGGTGTCGCAATTAAATAACGAGAATTTTCGTTTAGCGCTTGATGTCAGTGTTGCCAGACCTACCGCTTTAGCGGTATTTATACCGCTTTCACTTGCCATCTACCGTTCTCCCGTTTTAGCATGCCGATCTACCGTTTTTTGTATTTATAGCACAAAAGCTTTTTTTCTTGCTGAAAAATTTGGTCAATAAATTTACCAATAAATGACAAAAAATATCACCATGTAAAGTTTAACTTGAATGACCGACAGCTGCTGTTTGCTGCCACCGCGGTTTAGGAGCAGACTACTCTAGTACTAAAAGTAGAGTAGGAACAGAAACCTGTAATAAAACTTGACCATTCCCTAGATATGGGATTCCATCATATTCTTAAAAGGCTTTTAAGTAAAAAGAAATCTTACCCAACCAATTTCTTGACCCGAGGTTTTAAAAGGGACCACGTTACAGTTTTGCGTCATTAGCTAATCATTAGTCATTATTAACGTTTAACCCGTATTTATATTTATTTTGGTATTATTAGTATACATCCCGGGAGTAAATTACACCTATTTAATTTTAACTGACTTTTATACGCTCGTTTTTTCAATCTACCGTTTTCTACCGCTATTTTACGTACTCTTCTACTGCTATAATACAAAATCATCTGGCAACGCTGCTTGATGTGGCTACTACACCGTTTATGCTCAAAGTTGCAAGTTCGCAGCACTTCTCGTTTGTGAAGTAGAAATTTTTGAATATTGGTACTCTGAACTGCATGTCGACAAACTGAGTGATGTAGAAAAAGAACAAGATTGTTATTAAGTTCTTAGTGAAATTAGGCAAAAACCGTCCAAAATCTTACGAATATTGAATCCGGAGACCAAAAGGCAGAGGATACCAGAACTGAGTTGTGGCGTCATATTCGGCGTCTCTCTTTCACGCATTATATAATTTTTAATGACAATAATATAAACATAATGCAAGGTACCAATAATCTTAATAAGATTTATTACAATGTCATTAAAACATTTTATTATTATAAAATTAGGTGATAAAATAAAAATTTTAAAAATATGCATTAAAGGATGGATATTATTTCTAGTTGATAAGAAAATAAAAGTTTTGATATTATTCTAGAGGTTTATGTCAAATTGAATGCTCGTTTCTTCAGTATTTTATGTTATTGAAAATATTGTTTTCATAATTGTGAAATTAAATAAAATAGTAAATATGGAAAATTAAAAAAAAACACTGTTCTATGATACCTATAACTTTTATAAACATCAGTAATTGTTGGTGAGCTTTAAATATTTTAAGATTACTTTATTAGAGTATTTCTAAACATGAATATTATTATAGTGTTGTAGCTGCAGTTTTTGTCTAATTGTAATGAGTAACAATAATAATTTTGTTATACCGACAACATTCATTTATTCGCTGTATATTGTATTTGTAATTAATTTTATTATCAGTGAATGTTGTTAATGAAAATCATAGTTAATAAAAATTATGTTTTCCAGTTAATGGCTTGATAAATGAGTACGAATTAACTCCGAAACTGCTTAACAAGTACCTCCTTAATATTAATATTAATTCATTTACGGTTATAAAATGTGGTCTGTAATCTTAGAATTTCGCGGGAATTGTATAACAAAAAGGGACAAGAGACACGCTCGATGTTCGACCCATTTAACCTAACTTTATTTTATTAACGGTTGGGGTTTATTACTTATTGATGTGTTCATGTGAATCTGTGAATAATGAGGGATTGTGTGAAAAATATGTCAACGTAAGTAAATCTTTATAATTAAAGGCAAATAGCATTAATTATATGATATCGTGACCCCACTAAACCCAAGTAAACCACTTATACTAGGTTGTAGGGAATAACTCGGAGAAGAATATTCTGAAAACATTTCGTGGTGCTCGCCCGTAATTAATGAGAAAACTAACATCAAAGTTGCTAATTTCTAGCTTAAAATAACCGATGTAAACAATGAAGTTGGATACGTAGTCAGTTTATTTATAGTTGTCAGGTTGGTCATACTGCTTGACAAAATGTAACGTCATAATGGTTTCCGGTTTTAATCAGGAGGTACTCTTCGACAGGAGCGGCTAAATACCAAAGTAAATTCCATCAACTGCGCATGTGTAAACTTGTTGCTTCGGTTTACGCGGGAAGTTTTGAGGGTTTTCATTTGAGATTTGAGGTTAATAGTTTGTTGGTTTGTGACCGTTATAAGTTATAACGATTTTGACGACTTTTAATAAGTTTGAACGTGTTTTGATAGTTGAGTGTGCCTGTCATGCCGGTTATATGTGAGGTATGCCGGAATGTGTACTCTACACAATTCAATTTGAACAAACATCTCAAAAATGTTCATAATTATTTAAAAACAGAAAGTGTTTCTTACGATAAGAATGTGTGGTCCCACAAATGTTTGGAAAAGGGTTGTAACTCTTCGTATCAGCAAAATTTCGGTTTAATTAATCATGTGCGTCAAGCACATAATTATAAGTTTGAAGAAGAATCGTTGGAGTTTGAAGATTTGACAAGTATGAATTTGATTCAAGTTATGTATCTGTTACATTTCTCCATTTGTATATTGTTTAGGCTTCCAAGTTTGGAAAGCTTCAATTGAGGAACAACACAAATGTAATTATGTGGTGTCTGCTACATTTAAAAGTGCTAAAGGTAAAATTACATACTACAGTTGCAACAGGTCAGGTAGGTACCTACTCCAAAATACCTATTTTGTCCGCGATAGTAGGTAATTGTAAAATATTTTTTTGCTGAAATTGTAATAATTGCTAAAAATAATGGGCCGTATTATTTTCCTTTCGTTAAGTCATTCATTATCTAAAATTTTGATTAGAATGTGTGAGAAAATACGATAAAAGCATCTCTCAGACAAAGACAAAAAATTTAACGACCGTCTCTAACTATTAAATATAGGAAAATAATACGGCCCAATGTTTTTTACAGGCAAGATTAGATCTAGAAGTAAAAATAAGAAACTCGTTAAGTCCCAGGGTTCCTGCAAATTAGACAGAGCCTGTACAAGCGAAATTCGCATTTCACAATCAGAAAATGTTAAGGTCATTTGGAGAAAAACTCACTATGGGCATTGCAAACAATTACAACACGTCAGAATTTTAAAAAAAGATAGAGCTGTTGTAGCCTGAAAACTTATCAACGGGGTGCCTGCATCAAGGTTAAATTCTCATTATTTAAAAAAACAAACAAATTAACTACTTAAAATTGTAGGATTCTTGATGTGTATAGAGACAAACTGGAGTGCAAGAAAGAAATAAATCGAGTTGATTTGATTACAAGAAAAGACATAACAAATATCAAATCTTGTTATAAAATTAATATAACTGATGGTGTGAAGCATCAAAATGATGCCATGTCAGTAGATTTATGGGTAAGACAGTGTGAAGTAGAACCACAAAATCCAGTCCTATTCTATAAAAGGCAAGGGGAGGTAGATGCTTTGTATAATCTGGAGGTTACTGATTTATGCTTAATAATAATGACCAATTTCCAAAAAACCATGCTTGAAAAATTTGGGTCCAATATAATAGCCATAGATGGTACACATGGACTAAATAATTATGATTTTGAATTAACTTCAGTTATGGTGGTGGATGACTTTGGTGAAGGGATACCTGTAGCATTTATGTTCGCAAACAGAAAAGATACTTACATCTATGAAATTTATTTCAGCATTATCAAGTCCCACGTGAGCGTTATCTCACCAAGAACATTCATGACGGATATTGTTTCAACTTTTTCCAATGCTTGGAATAGCGTAATAGAACCTGCCTTGTACCAACTATTTTGTTCGTGGCATATAGATCGTGCTTGGCAAATAAATTTGTCCAAAATTACCGACAAAGAAAAAAGAATGAATGTATATAAAACATTAAAAGTTCTTCAGCAAGATGTAGAGAGAGACAATTTTGAAGTCAGTTTAGCTAATTTTATTAAGGAAATGATATCAGATAAAGATACTTATAATTTTGGCATCTATTTTCAAAATAACTATAGTCTTAATTACCGTCAGTGGGCTTATTCATTCAGGAGCCAGTGTGGCATAAATACAAATATGCGTTTAGAGTCAATGCACAAAGTAATCAAATACTTTTATCTTGATGGTAAAAAAGTAAAGCGTTTAGACAAAAGTTTACATATATTATTGAAATATGTTAGAGATAAATGTGTTGACAGGTTAGTAAAAACAATTAAAGGGAAATACAACACTCACACAAAGCACATAATAAAAAGGCACAACACAGCCCTAAAAAGTGATTTTGTCATCAATACTGAGGGAAATTCAAATAAATGAGCCCTAAGTCCAGTATCAGTAGATAATAGAATGAACTTTTGTTACTGTGTCGAACAAATTTCAGATCAGTGTTGTTGTGATTTGAATTGTGTGCAGTGTGGCATTTGTTTTCATATGTATACATGTACGTGTGCTGATTTTTCCATTAAACCAACAATATGTAAGCATATTCATTTTATTGCGTTAAGATTTAAAAAAAAAAGAAGATCCTAATTATGAAGTAGATAACGACAAAAACCAATATGCAGTAACAGTAACAGATACATCAGAAAATAGTACTCCTAATAATTTAAAGAATACATTAGCTTCCAAAATACCTGAATCTGTTTTGAAATTGCAGTCTGTAAACCTGGACTCATTGAATTCTGATGTAATGTTACAAATACATTCTCATTTAAGTGTCATTGACAACTTAATAAGTTTACCGAACAGTGAAATTGAAGCAAACTATATTTTTAACCCTTTTGAAAGTGATGGTAATAATGAACCAGCAAATAAAAATATATCCAAACAGTTAACTTTTTTTTCTACTCAAAAAAGAAAATTATCAAGTGATGTAAGAAAAATTCCTAATAAAAAGGAACGAAGTGCTATTGGCAATTGCTTACAAAATGGATTCAGTCAATTATATTTATCAAATTGTACGTCTGAAGATCACAATTACATTTAGGTAATTAAATTAGTCATATTTTTATTATTTAATCACATTTACGAAAAATTGTGCACATTTATGTAAAAATAAATTTGTTTACTGATGTATTATTGTGTTTCTTTCGCTAACTCATTTTAAAATATTGCAGATATTGATTTTACAGTTACCTTAACTTGTTAAAATTTTAAAAATCCGTTTTAGTTAGTATAAATCTGCCTTTTTACGAAATCATATCTAACCAGATTTACACCATCCTATTTTTTTGACCTGAGCAAATATGCATCGAGGAGTAGTAGCCCCAGTAGCACACAATATTTCATTAATATTTAAAAAATATAAATATAATATTATATGTGTTTTAAATATTTAAAAGATTAGGAAGATATCTAAGCAATATTGAAAATGAAATATTTAGAAATATATTGATATACATATTAAATAAATATGTTATTTGTGTGTAATTTTTAATATTTTGAAACAAATATCAAATATATATTTTATTATTATTATGTATGATTGAGTTCTTGAACCTTCTAAAATGTAAAAGTTTGCATAAGATCGTAGTTTTCTTGGGAGTTAATTTGTTTTTTCACTGACAAATCGGAATTGGATTGCAAATTTCTCACTTTCACACAATTCACTTAAAGCAGATGTGTACATGTTCAAAACAAAATGCATAAAAATAGTATTTTTACAAACTAGAATAATATGCGTACCTATCTAGTAATAAATAACTATTTTGTTAATAGGGATGTTTTCAATGAACAATAACAATCACATATTTGGGTTTGACGCCTTTGCGTGGGCGGTCTTTCTGTGTAGTTTCATCATTCCTTGGTTTAAAGTATGTGTCAGAGCAAATGTTGGATAAAGGTGCCGGTAAAGGCTATAAGTTCAGAGTCTATAAATACATAATATTTTGTATAAATTTCGAATCTCGTAAATAATAGGTTTGCGACAAGTCGATAATGGTCGAAGCTTTATAATTGTGCTCAAAGACTAGAATAAGCGAACAGTGACCCATCCTTCGCGGGCAAATTATTAGAGACATACTATAGCTACCTGTGGTGGCGGTACATGTTTCGGTACGCTTGCGCTGTAGCTTTGTTGATGGTCACTTTAGTTATTCCGAGTTATTCTTTGTTCTTGTCGCCGTTCTTGTGTGTTAGGTAATTAGTTTTGTGCAAAACAATACAAACGAAGAAGCCTCAAAAGGTAGCTAAATAGTTTTTAAGATGGGCAGGAATAACAGGCAAAACTGTAGGAAATACAGATATTTAAACAAAGCTGTAATAAGACTGCAAAGAACTAACCCACCTAATTCTTCTGCTTCACATCAACCATTACCACCGTGTTTAAATGAAAGCAATGAACCCTCAACTTCGTCTTGTGAGTTGAGTACTTAAAAGTTAATATTTTGTCATGAATGTTTTATTATGCTAATTTCAATTAATATTTTAGCATTACACACATTTCAAACATTGAAGATGTAAGTGATAGTGATGATTATACAGAACGAAGGAAAAGGGTGCCAAAAAGGTTCTTGCCTAGCGATGATTCCGATGAAGACGTGTCTATGACAGCAACAGATAGACAGCAATTAAGAAGACCTGAGAAGTTGTTCACAAGAAAACCATTTCATATTCCAGTAGGTATGTATTAATGTAAAAAAACTACTTTTTACAAAGAATGTTCAACTTGTGATATAACCAGCTCAGTATATTATATTTGCATCTGACAAAGAAGTAACTGTCTCAATTGAGAAGAGGATCATGTTTCTTCATTTTCAAACCCTGATAATGGTAAAACCTGAATCTTTATTTTTCTCTAGCTATAGAAACAACTATAATTGATTTACTTTTCATTACAGATCACGTTGAATGTGTTTCTTTGGCTGTGACAGAAACACATCTATCCAGATCTAGGAGCGAGACACCTGCTTCAAAAACTATAATCAGAAGTAAATTTGAAGAGACAGTTCTTTACGAGATCAGAGAAATTAAAACTAAACTTGAAAGAATAGAAAACCATTGCTTTTTGCAAAGAACAGATGGTTTAAATAACCAAGCGGAAGATACTGTAGATGATTTGGCTAACTTGCCTGCTCAAAATGACGAGGCTCTTAAATTACTCAATGATTCCATAGCACAAGATGAAAGGAAACTGCAACAATTGGCAAGAGGAAAGTATTGCTTCAATCTTCTGTACATCTAAATGTTTTTTGTTTTTAGGTTAATTTACTTTACCTGTTAGGGGGAGCAGATCCTCAAAAAACTGTATATCTTGCAATGCATAACATTTTTGATAAGAACTTAGCAGTGTCGTATTCTGGACAAGGAAAGAAGAAGAAAAAGCCGTTTTCTGAATTGTCAAACATTTACAATGCTGTACTTGGTATCTACGCTTCCATTTGTATTTATTTTGTACTGTTATGTAATCTTACTAAGTATTTTAGTTGCTGTTAGAAAACGACACTCAACCTCTACAGATGAAAGTATTAAAAAATTTATTGGGTTATTTTTGGCAACTGCCAAAGCTAGACTCTGCAAAAATGCAGCAGCTGCGTTATAAACTCCCGTTCACAAATTTGAATTTTTTGTTATATATTAATCAGGTATGTATGTTGCAATAATTCGAAACTGTTTTATATGACATTGTTGGTTATTTATTTCTAGATAAATTCATCTGGATGTGTTTAACTAAACAACACAAAGCAGTAAAGGGTAAAATTTTCGATAAGACTGGATTATATTTTAGTTGCTGTTAGAAAATGACACCCAACTGTTACAGATGAAAGTATTAAAACATTTATTGGACTATTTTTTGCCACTGCCAAAGCTAGACTTGGAGAAAATGCATGAGCTTCATTATAAACTCCCGTTCACAAATTACTCATGTTCTAGAATCGTTTGTTATATATTAATCAGGTGCGTATGTTGCAATAATTCGAAACTGTTTTATATGACATTGTTAGTTATTTATTTCTAGATAAATTCATCTGGATGTGTTTAACTAAACAACACAAAGTAGCAAGGAGCAAACCTTTTGATAAGACTGGATTGGAGAAATTTATCACAACAAAAGTTAGGCTATGAAACAGTTAAAAATACTGAAAATATAAAATGTAAATGGAGTGGAAAGAAACGGGATCACTTTGATGAATTATTAGTTGTTGAGTGCCAAGGAGAGGAAGCTGAATGGACAAATTATGATAGGGATGAATTATCTGTTAAAAATCAATTATCCAAGGACATTATAAATATGTTGCCCAGTGAAACAGCTCAAGTGCTTAGTAATATTTTAAATAAGAAAGCATTTTTATGTTAATTTTAAATTATTTCCGGAAAATAAATGATAATAATTGCACATTAAAATCATTTTAAAACTCTTGATACATAATTAGTCTTTTTTTTTTAATGGATTTTATCCCTTCAATGTTTTAAGACTTGCATTTTAATTTAATGTGCATATATAACTAAGTGCTAATACAACATTCTTATTTTCAATACTTTAACGTTTCCATTTGTGAAATTTATATTTTTATACTTGTTTTTTGAATAAACAGTTAAAACTTGCATTTTAGTTTAATCTTTTATTTAAAGTCATTAATTACAGTGATTCTATTTTAACAATAATCATAATGCTACTTAATACTATAATTAAGAATAAAATCATGGCCATGATGTTTATTGTTCACCTGATTGAATGTTTCTTATATTAATCAACAGCCGTACTAGTAGAGAAATTACACGCGTGTAATTTCTCTATGAGTATAGCTGCTAGTGTCTATATTGCAATCATTTGAAACTGTTTTATAAGATATTGTTAGTTATTTATTTCTAGATAAATTAATCTTGTTTATTTTCTAAATTCTATACACTATATACTTTTACGGAAATACGTAATCTTGGTAAGATACGTATGAACGTATACTATGTTGACTTGATTAAAATCTACTTATTTCATTAATTTTAGGATAATACATCCTTGTGTATTCTTAGTTAAATTTGTTTCTCCATGACCACTATGGAATTTTGTAAATTCTCAAATTTTGATAATAACAACTTAATATTCTAATAACTCTTGTTGTAGAATAAATATTCTAAAACACTACTCTACTTATGTATTTTGCATGTATTTCATACCATCACTAGATATGGAATGAATATTCTGTATCAGTACAATAAAAAAACTGTTAGCCTTGATTTCATTGTTTACGTTAAATGTCATACTTTTTAAAATTATTGTGCACATTTTCAAATTGTAAATACTGCTAAATTTAAATTTTCCTGTGGTCTTGGAGAAATCACGGTCCGTTACTTGGTTAGATTGGAAATTTGATGCTCTTGGTTCCTCTTGCTTGTGTTCGGAACCTTCCACTCACATCGAATTTCCATTCTAACCACGTTACAGAATATACTATTATTTAATCATTTGTTCAAATGTTTATATTTTGACATGATTTTCTTATAATGCCATTTGATATTTTATTCTGATATATTAAAAGGAATGTGAAAACTTATAATATAACTAATATTGAAGATATATTTTAAATAATATATTAGCTAAATATTTAGACGGATGTTGAAAAAGATATATTTTAAATATTTGAAAATGAATATTTATATAATATATGTGTGCTACTGGGAATATAACATTCATAAGATATTCTAACTAGAATGTTAAATAATTATTATCAAGATAATATTAAAGAAATATTTTAAATAATATATTAGCCAAATATTTAGGCGGATGTTGAAAAGGATATATTTTAAATATTTGAAAAAAATATTGATATAATATATGTGTGCTACTCGGGAGTGAATTGATTTGAATTATTGGCGCCATGATTGATTCACAACTAACATGGCATGCGCAGTTGACGGAATGCACTTTGGTATTTAGCTGCTGCTCTCTTCGACTAGGTTTTGAACAGTGGCGTGCGGTCCATGGAAGCAAGGGAAGCAATGCTTCCTTTAAGAATTTATTAAAATTAAAAACAATGCTAACAAAAATAGTTTTATAAAATTATGGTTATCGTTTATTTAAATTTGTAATGTTTAATCAACTTAAAGTTCAATATCAATTCCGTATAGCAAAAAGTATAATTATTTAGAGTACTATTTTAAATTAGGCTCATTAAACTTTCGCGGAAAGGAAAGGTAATACCGATTCAAATGTGTTAGTTACACTGCATATAAGCACGGATTTCGTTGCTTCCTGCACTTCTTACTTTCGGTACGGGCGAGTCGCGGGTGCGTTGTGGGCTACAGTTAACATCGTATAAGGTCGAGTTATTTTTATTAGCGTATTCCGTGATCAGATGTTTATTATAATTTCGTTAATTGTTCAATTTTTCGTGTTTGTTAAATGTTATTTAAGCAACGTAAATCTGCGAATTAGACTGTATTTTGGAACATTTTATTGTTTCAATTTATATCTATAAGTTGGGATTTTTTTAGAAACAAATAATTCTATTTAGTTTGTTATGTATGCAACATTTAAACTTGCTTTATCGTCATGACGTCATGACTGCAAATTCAGCTGCTTCGGTGGAAGGTTCGAGTACGTCCGAATCGCAACGATTTTGTTGTTCAATTTGTAAAGTATTATTATTATTATTTGATAAAAAATTTCCTTCATACAGTTTCGGAGGGAATTATTGAGAAAGGCAGACCAAAACCAGAACTTTTAAATTTAACAACAAAGATTAAAACCTGCACCAGGTATTTTGCTAAAAAAGACCGGAAAATCGAGTTGCATTATAAATAAATAGTAGTACTTTTTTTTAAATAAAGAATAATAGTTAGCAAATTCCATAAGTATAAAAGACGTATTCTTTTGCACATTGTCATTAAATCTAAACAATCATAAAAATTTGAAAATGCTTTGTCACAAAAGAACGTTGGCAATAGTTACAAGTTTCGTCACAGCACTTTTTATACTTCAATCATGTCTATCACAGAATTTCTACGATTCAAAGGGGTAAGGGGATTACCAATCATGTTAAAAATATCTTACTAGGTGGGGGTTAATCAGTATTGAAAAGAACGAGATGTGCTAAAAAATTACCAATCCGATTAATCATTATAGAGTAAAAGAATACTACTGAAGTGTAAAAGTTCTTCTTTAAAAGACTTTTAAGCTTAATAATTATAACACTGTTTTTTATTGTACCTAGGTGTATTAAAATTTAAATCGTGGTTTCTTCCCTAGCCTAAATTCTCACCGCACGCCACTGGTTTTGAAGTAACCCTCTTATTCTGTAACTTTTGATATATATCGAACGTTATATATCGAATTTCGATAAGAAGTGTACTTCCAAACGAAATTCGTTATTTTGTTATTCTGTAACCTGCTTCGTTGCGGTCCACTCAAGTATAACGAATGATTTATGTTTTTGGCTCCTGTAGTACGTTTATCGATTTGTGACTATGATCATGTTATTTATTATAGATTATGTTCCTGTTCACTACACGTTGTTTGCGCGCCAGGTTTCAAATTTACGTTGGCCTTCGTTCTTGTATTTGTGTAGTTTATTCAATTTGTATTGTTTTTTAATTGTTGTTATTGTTATTAATATTGTGATTGTTATTATTGTTTTCTAATAAAAATTTATTTAAAATTCTTTTTTTTAATATTTACCTAGGTAGTAGGTACGTTTCAAGTTTTTACAAAAAAATCAGAAGCAATAATTTATGTTTAATTCCTTAATCCTTACTTTATCTGATTTTAAAAACGCTTACGGTAAAATCTAAATACAATAGAAACCCGTATGCTTAAAGGTACCTAATCACCAATGAAAATTACAAGAATCTGTCGGTGTTATGGTGAAAGAACTGCAAAAAGTAAACAGAAAAACTTTTTTAAATTATATTTGTTAAATTTTGCGCAAAAAACAGAAGTTGCAAGTGCAAGCAAGACCGTAATTTGTAAATCATTCCTGTTCAAATTTCAATTGTCATTTTTTTCTTTGTCGGTAGCTATTTTAAAAATGTTTAAAGAAAAAATATAAAATAAAAATATTCTAGCAAATAGAAAACTACATGTACAATAATACAGAATGAAAATTACAAGAATATCAGTTTTCTGAAAAAACTGCATAATGGGTTTTACACATAAACTGACTAAAGTTTTATTTATACATAAACTAGTCATTTTTCTGAAATTTAATTTAAAATCTGATTTCTAATTGAACCGCGTTTAATTCATACAAATTATACCATTCAGTTCCCGCATAACGATACCTCAGAACCTTTCGTTAAAATATCGATTGCATGATAACGATTTTCGTAAGAATTTGTCTTACAGAATACCAAAAGAACGAGTTTCGATATTATAACGAACTTCGATATTTTAACGTTTGTTATCTCGTCAACGAAGTCTTAAGAATAAGGGGGTTTAGTCTAAAAGTTAACTCTACGACTACGATTCTTTTGTAAAATACAGTAATTATCACGTTCCTGTAATAATAGGTTTGGAAGCTGCGACAAAAAAGATGCAACATGTTCCATTCTAGTCGCTGACGCTGGCGATTAAACTGACGCTAGACAATGTCGCAGCTAATGGAACACACGGTCTCATACGTATGCGGACAGACGGGCGACTACTTTGTCGCAACTACCCTCAGCAGTTCTCGTATTTTTGTCTTTATTTTGTATTTTTTGTACAAAATTCGGTAGAATGACAGAAATGAACACGGAAGCATTGATAATCGAAGTGTAAAAACGGCCAGGTGTATTAATGTGTGTTTGTTTGAGTAGAATAATAATAAATGGTTGAAAAATACAGTAGAATCTCGTTATAATTCGAATTTGAAGGGAGTTAATAAACTTAATTAATAAATATTCGAATTGAGAATTTTGTGAAAATGCATAAATGGATCACTAATGTCTAAGCTAAAAACGTAATTTTCTATAATCTGCGTTATTTATCTTGTTTACATCGTTTATTTTAAATAAATATACATATATATCTGGTGTAGATGTATTAATTTATCACAATTATGATGTAGTTGTAGTCCACGCGTTCCTTAGTATAGTTTACTAAAGCTGTTTTTTTATTTCAAATTTCCTCATATTTTAACAAATAAGGCCATTTTTCGTCGATTTTTTTTAAATAGCGAATTTGACAGATACCTAATCTCACCTGTCAACTTTTCCATGGTGTATTTCCCAGCAGAGGTGATTGTCCCCCAAAGTTTTTTTCCAATCTGAATATTAGAAAATTTTCCCATATGTAAACAACTTTATGGCACGCACTGTATAAAATTGAATGTATGTTTCTTCAAAGATCCTGGCTACTTCTAGATAACCTACTAACTTGGAATGTTGCTCAATTATAGGTTTTAGGAGGAGGGGGAGTAAAAAAATTGGGATATCTTGGCCACTTAGGGATGACGATGAATTTTAAACTAGCGCAGTTATAGAGGTCAGGTCTTAAAAACGGGTAACAATTTGTTCGTAAAATGAATATTTTAAGCATTATTAATCACTTTTTAATTTAAATTCACTTTTTAGCTTTTGCTAAATAATTCGCAAACGGCTGACATTATATTGATAACGTTATTATCAAAGTGGTAGAGCGTAAATTTTGTATTAAACTTTTTTTCCTAAAGTCAGAAGTTTAAGAGCTATAACGCGCTGAAAGTCGAATACTCGTGCGTCAATTGAATTCATTTCCTCGCCACCTAAAACCACAAAATTTGTAGAAAATCGTACGCTCTACAACTTTTGTAATAACTGTTATCATTGTGATTTAGCAATTATTTAGCAAAAGCTCTAAAGTGAAAATCTTGCAGCGTAATAACTCTTTAAAATATAAACCACGAAAAAAAATGTTTTAGATAGACAATTTATTTTTCTGCAAAAAAGGTCTGTTATCTTTCGAGATATTTGCAAAGAAGCGTTTATTAATGTGGCGACTGAATACCACCCCTGCCGCACCGCACCAACTTGGTTTTATAGTCAGGATCAACCCAACAACAAATTCGAATAATAACATTTCTGTTGGAATTTGATGATTTTTTAACTCCTATTTTTCGGTCTGCTTGTTTGGTTACTAAAGTAGCCACAATTGAAAAGCTAGCAATATAATAAAATATTACATAATCGGTTGTGCAATAAAACTGTTGCGAAATATTTTAAATCAAATATTAAAATGTGATTCGTTATAACCCTATCCAAAAATGGCACAATCTGTAAGCTTGCGCTTAAAAGATTAACTAAACTAAAATGTCTGCTAGCGTTACCTGCTCGCTGGTTACCAGCACCGACCAGCGAGAAGAACATATCCATGATATCAAAACAAACGCAGACGTATTTATTTCTCTTTCAAACAAGAAATACCATTTTACTAGCTTTACTTTCCATTGTGGAATAAATGCCTAAAGACTCCAATCCAAATTGTTAATATTCACCATAATATGTTTATCAGCTCTTAAACTTGACTTTTTGACGGATAGCCATGAACCCAATAGATCAATAGTGGCAGATTTCCTGCTGCGATTTTGTTTAAATCCGCCTTCAAATTAGCGCGGGCAATAAGGTTCAACGGACGCCGGTAACCATTGAGCAGATAACCGGATTCATACCTAAAAATATGATTAGTGAGTCAAAAGGAATAGAGCAAGTTTTATTTGATCTAAGTATAACGATGTTTGCCATACTTGTACAACAAATTCAACCTACTGCGGGTAACATGGTTTTGGAGATCATTAGGACTTCGCACTATGCATATGCAGTTGAGGTCGATACTCATATATTGATGATGGGTACCGCTAATTATGAAAAACTTTGATAGACCTTACTTTTCTAATACTTAGCACGAAAATTCCAAGCGATACCATTTTTTGATATTCTATTGACATGATTTACGATCTTTGGTGTAGCTTAAAATGCGCAGAATTCGTACCTTGAAGTCTGTATTAAATTCGGCCGGAAACTAAGATAAAAGTCGCATTTGTTACCGTCTAACTAATATTAATATTAATATCGAGGTAAATCTAATAACCTTCTAAACACATGGTGCATGCATGTAGTGTCTGCTATGGGAGTCGGTGATCTAAGGTCAGAAAATTGAATTTTGTTTACAAATCAATAGGCAACGATACGTAAGTTGCCCAGGTCGTATATTATTGATCTAGGTGGAGGTATGAGAATTACTACTACTATTGCTTCCAACATTCTCTGTTTGACTTAAGGGTTTCAATATTTTGCATGAAAATCCAGGCAACTCACTCAACTATATCAAACGAAAATTGACGTTTATAAAAAAAACACACCATTACCCAACACATGTTTTGCTAATCGGCAAAGATGTCAACACTCGATTTTTAGTTTTTTTTGCCATAGACATTTGTATTATATTGTATCACCTGTATTATTATAGTGGAGCGAATCGGCCAAGAATTGTAATGCTTTTTGCGGCATAGAACCAGATGGCATCCTGTGAGTTTTATAGAGTAAGTTATTTAAACCTGGAATGGTTATTTACGACATTTTTCTGTGGTACAGGACTTTTATTTTATTTCGAAAAACATCAGAAATTGATGATTTAACAAAATCCTGATTTTTCGTCTTTACATCGTCATCTTCAAACCTAATTGAGCTATGGATCTGATTCTTTTTCTAAATTAAAATACACAAATGAACGTTATCGAATATTGTTTACGAATTTGTTTAAATTACAGCTAACTTATTACTTTCCTCTGAATGTACTCATATTCTCAAAGAGCGACAAACTTTTTTATTTATGTATATTTTTATACTCATGTTGTGACACAATTGAAGCCACAATAAAATAAAAGTTTTAAAAACAGAAATGTTATGTTAACAGTTATGTTCTAGCGCTATTGTTTTATATTTATCAATTATTTTGTGACGTGCTAAATTGATTCAACGTTGCACCAACATCTTCTTTGACACTAATACCTGGCGTATCTCGTACTGTAGTGTGATTTGCCGAATTCTTGCATTTAGTTTTCTTCTGATTTAGGATTAATAATTGAGCGCATTATATGTAAGAAATAAGTACGTAATGATGATAAATCTGTAGTATAAAAGCCCAGAACACTTGTCTATAATATTGTAACGAATAGTAAGCATATGACGTCATCGAACATTCGGGGTGTATGAATCATCAACTGTATGACTCATCAATAACACCTGCATGTATGACTCATCAACACCTGCGTGTATGACTCATCGACGCGACTTATCGACGTGACTCATCAACAGCTGCATGTATGATTCATCGGTTATGTTCTAGAACTAATGAAAGATATAAATTGAGTCGCTGGTAGAAGGAGGGCAGTTAATGTTTGACGGGCATAGTGAAATGTACTGTGAATAATTGTTGTAATACATAAATAGTTTTTATATAAATAGTCCTCAAATAAATTTGTAAATATCTAGCATTTAAATAGGTTGTTAAATAGTTTATAGTTATAGTGTTTTTAATTAAGTGTATGTAAATTAATATTTCTCTTATGAATAGACGATTTAAACAGCATTTTTGTTATTATTTTAAAAAGAACGTTACAGTGGTGTCAGGTGTGGGTTAAAATAAATAAAATCGCGTAATAAATAAACTGCTGTGAGAATAAACTTTTGGCGTTAAAAACAATTCCAACGAACAATTATAATGGCGATGAAATTGTTAAAAGATCTCTTAGTGATAGATTTAAAACGGGAATTGGACGAGAGAGACTTAGATATTATTGGAAAAAAAGAGGCGCTAATGAATCGGCTAAAAATATGGCTTCTAGAACATAACGAGGACCCCGAAAGTTTCCTCTTCGAAATACCCGGACCCGCAATTGATACTAATTTGTTATTAAGTAAAATGGAAGAGAATTCTAGAAAGTCTGAAGAAAATCCCAGAATGTTAAAAGAAGAATTACTGGAAAATCCGAAGAGTATTCTAGAAAGTCTGAAGAAAATTCCAGAATGTTAAAAGAAGAATTACTGGAAAAATCCGAAGAGAATTCTAGAAAGTCTGAAGAAAATGTTAGAATGCTTAAAGAAGATTTACTGGAAAACTCTCGATTGCTCAAGGAAAAATTAAATATTAGAAAAGTCTGAAGAAAGTTCTAGAAGGCTTAAAGAAATGTCAAAGCGTTGGAAGATAAAGTTTTCGAAGAATTCTTTGAGAATGCCAGCGCGCTAGGACTGTTGGAAGAATCGTGTAAGATTACCTCCAGTTCTTCTTCTCCAGTATGTCAAGTGTAAATCAAGTACCGAACAGTACAGCCTAGAAGTCTTGCCGGACCTGAAGGTAGGCAGGGCTGAATGTAGAGCAAACGCAGCGAATATCCAGAACAGTTTGCAAAAGAAAATATCCTGCCTTGCAAGCTACCTTACAAAATTTACATTTACTTATACACAATAATTTAACTGCAAGTAGTTATAGTAATTTTCTTAAAAAATTTGACTCCATTCTGAATGCATTGCTGAATTCATGTACAGGATACCTAGCATACACTGAGCTCCAATATATGATGGTGCACATTGTTCGACATTAATTAATAATTTAGTTATTTTCAAATGCCTGACTAAAGCAGATCTATTTGCTTGGTCACTAAGATCCTTAGATTTGACAGTGATTGATTTGCTTCTGCGATTTAATGAAAGACAGAGCTTGTTTGACTGTGAACGCAACTATTTGTTTTCTAGCTTAGCCATATGCATTTGTGAAATTCCATAGCAAACTGCCGCAAAAACAGTAAAACCCTTATAATTTCTTATTATCGAAAATAAGTGTGGTATATCAATGTAAAGAGGAAGAAAGGATCTTTACATTGAAGTCATAACGTACTGTGGCTCCCATTTAAAGAATAAAACCATGTTGATGATATACTTTGAAAACAAACGACTATTAGACTATTATTAAACATTCACACACCGTTTAAGTCTAGTGCAACACCGTCATGTGCATACTGGAAGTACTATTTGTAAAGTAGTATTCTCTAGAAAATATAATTTAGACTCACATTAAAAATGTTCATAGCAATTATGTAGAATAATACGTTCATCCATTTATGTATCTCTTGTATATCAGTATTGTTTATCTCTTATCTGGATTAACAGATAAAAACATGTCTGTAAAAATGCAGTATTCTTTATATGCTTTTGTTAAGTTTTAATTATTTTGAAATTTAATAAATGTTTTTTTTTAACAAAAAGTTCCACTTGCTATGAAAAATAACTATTTGCTGAGAAATAAGAAAAAACAACATTATTGTTTAAAAAATGAATTGAAGAAGGCAGATAAATTTATTTAGTGTATGCAGAATTTGTTAGAATTTGAGCTAGAACAGTAACTAGAAAGTGACTTTTTGTTCAGTCTGAGATTACCTTTTAAATTCTTGGTCAACAGAAGTACCTATAATAAAAATAGTGAGAATATAGCAAGCACACGCTAAAAATATTTTTTCTGCTTTTTATTTAATAAAATGCCGTTGATCCCCCACCGGAGACTCAACTGAGCATTTTGAATTGAGGAGCACTGTGGAATCAAACGGTATTACTTCACGAAGCTCTGTTCTTCCTGCTGCACAAAATCATTTTATTTAGTCTTAATGACTGCTAACAATATACAATACCATACATAATCAAATACAATACAATACTAATTTTATTTAGAATATATCCAATATCGAGATATAAATGGGTCGTTCTTTCTGAACTCAACCACTGGCTAGGTCCAAAATATGGCGGAACTTAGAAAGGCCTGCGGGGGCTCATTTTAAAGCTTAAGACCTCTACTTTCGAATATCACATGGCTCCTATATTAAAAAATTTATATTTGACCCCTAAAACAGGGTAAACACGTATCCAGTTCAAAAAAAATTGTAAAGTTGAAAAAATTAGAAAAAGAATTTTTTTATTGGCAGTGCATTCTTTGCGCCAAAATACATAAATTTTGCCCACTGCGTTGTTTTCCTAGAGTGCTTCAATTTCGAGCAAAATCGAGAACAATTTCCCATTTTTGAAAGTTTATCTTTTTTTCATCGAAAATGGTGTCAGATAGAACGTCGGCGTCGCTTATATATAGGTATGAATTATATAATTAAAACTTTCTAAAATGATGTCAAGTATTTTTGCTCGATTTTCCGAATAAAAATAAATTTTTGGTAATGAAAAAACTTGTACTAGTACTAGTACAAGGCGTAAAAGTAAAGCATTTATATTTGATCAAACATAAACTATCGACGTATTTGAAAGATACGACTTTGATATATGTTTTTGTACGATATAATAATTAAAAATACATTGAGATGTAATAAGTCCATCTCATCGAAAATTTTATTGAACGATAAGATCGTAAATGTGAAGACAGTTATTTCACATATCAAATTAAAATAAAAGATGGATATGCTAGGTGTTAGGCATAATTAATCTAAAAGCTACATATTGGGTCACAGTTAGGCTCATCAATATTTAAAAAGGAATCAAGATTAAAATCATGCAAACATAACCTCCATTTTTGTATATGTAATAATAGGTTTGATTTAAAAAAAGGATATCAATCATTTAGATTGTTTTATGATAATACATGTTTATACAACCAAAGTTGCAAATTGGGATGGTTTTTTCATTTGTAGAGAATATGTAATCTTCTTGTTTAAATATAGTCTACGATTATTAACGCAGGATGAATTTTTCTATTTTCCAAGAGACTAGCTTAGTTTCGGGCTGCCAATTAACTAAAAACAAATAAATTAGGTCAATCTTGTAATGATCAATATAGCACAATAAGCTTTTAAACTCTTATATAATAATCCTGAGCATTCTTATTACTGATAGTTTTGATTTTGTTGCTATGCTTCAGTTTGGTTGATATTGATTCTTATACTATTTTCTGCGCCATTGTTTTAATGCAAACACTTGGAGGACTGTATGCTGGAAAATTTGACTATAAATTGACTTCATTTGAATTAATGTCACAGGTGGAACTTGTATATGCATCATTTGGTTTATCCGATTGTTGTAATGGATCGTAATTTATATTTTTTTAAATTGTAAAGATGTTCCTGTTGAAATTTAATATGTATTAGCTATATTGTGTAATTATGTATCTATTTTGTAAAGGATAAACCTGGATTTATTGAATTTTGTATGTAATTAGGTCATAATGAGATTTGTTCATTGTCAATCGTTTTTGCCTAATATCTTCGTTACGATGTATTTTAGGACATAAGTGTGTTATATTGTTTTGATCCTTGTTTTACCAGTTATAATTCTGTGTTTATTAATTAAATTAAAATCCGTGAGAAAAATGAACAGTTGAGTGGAAATTGTGACGTCACAAAAATCCTTCGCGTTGCGATTATTTTGAAAATGTGTCAGTGTTGGCATTTGTTTTTACAAAACCTATAAAAGCTGGAGCCAAATTTAACGAAGACAGTCGATTAAAAGCATCTGGCAAATCTATGCTTGACTCCGGATTGAAAATCTGTAAATTAAGTTGGGTTATGTCATTATCATATTTTTGCTCGATTTTCCGAATAAAAATAAATTTTTGGTAATGAAAAAACTTGTACTAGTACTAGTACAAGGCGTAAAAGTAAAGCATTTATATTTGATCAAACATAAACTATCGACGTATTTGAAAGATACGACTTTGATATATGTTTTTGTACGATATAATAATTAAAAATACATTGAGATGTAATAAGTCCATCTCATCGAAAATTTTATTGAACGATAAGATCGTAAATGTGAAGACAGTTATTTCACATATCAAATTAAAATAAAAGATGGATATGCTAGGTGTTAGGCATAATTAATCTAAAAGCTACATATTGGGTCACAGTTAGGCTCATCAATATTTAAAAAGGAATCAAGATTAAAATCATGCAAACATAACCTCCATTTTTGTATATGTAATAATAGGTTTGATTTAAAAAAAGGATATCAATCATTTAGATTGTTTTATGATAATACATGTTTATACAACCAAAGTTGCAAATTGGGATGGTTTTTTCATTTGTAGAGAATATGTAATCTTCTTGTTTAAATATAGTCTACGATTATTAACGCAGGATGAATTTTTCTATTTTCCAAGAGACTAGCTTAGTTTCGGGCTGCCAATTAACTAAAAACAAATAAATTAGGTCAATCTTGTAATGATCAATATAGCACAATAAGCTTTTAAACTCTTATATAATAATCCTGAGCATTCTTATTACTGATAGTTTTGATTTTGTTGCTATGCTTCAGTTTGGTTGATATTGATTCTTATACTATTTTCTGCGCCATTGTTTTAATGCAAACACTTGGAGGACTGTATGCTGGAAAATTTGACTATAAATTGACTTCATTTGAATTAATGTCACAGGTGGAACTTGTATATGCATCATTTGGTTTATCCGATTGTTGTAATGGATCGTAATTTATATTTTTTTAAATTGTAAAGATGTTCCTGTTGAAATTTAATATGTATTAGCTATATTGTGTAATTATGTATCTATTTTGTAAAGGATAAACCTGGATTTATTGAATTTTGTATGTAATTAGGTCATAATGAGATTTGTTCATTGTCAATCGTTTTTGCCTAATATCTTCGTTACGATGTATTTTAGGACATAAGTGTGTTATATTGTTTTGATCCTTGTTTTACCAGTTATAATTCTGTGTTTATTAATTAAATTAAAATCCGTGAGAAAAATGAACAGTTGAGTGGAAATTGTGACGTCACAAAAATCCTTCGCGTTGCGATTATTTTGAAAATGTGTCAGTGTTGGCATTTGTTTTTACAAAACCTATAAAAGCTGGAGCCAAATTTAACGAAGACAGTCGATTAAAAGCATCTGGCAAATCTATGCTTGACTCCGGATTGAAAATCTGTAAATTAAGTTGGGTTATGTCATTATCATATGTTTGACCGTGTGTCATGTCAATAAACAAAACATAAGAAAGATTGAAATAAGTTCTAAGTGTTTACCTAAACAATAAAAAAGTTAAAGAAGATTTTATTATTGTTCAACAACTACATATATGGAAGTGTGAACGTGTTATTTCTAAATAAATTCTGGGAGAATTTATTTTCCATTATCGATTTCTTGAATTGACGTTGTCACAATAAGAAATCATCTGACAGATACCAATAGCGAATAGAATTTGAAGGAAATTCTATTTACATTATATACCAGGTTGGTCGAAATGAAAGGTTTTTAATTTGATTTGCCAATAATAAAATTTATAAAGTTTATCTGAATAATTTCAGAATCATATTGTTTAACCTTAAAGTTTTTAAGAGAATTTATTTTTCATAAATAAAACAATTCAATTTCTTTTTTTATTAAAATTTATTTTTCATAAAGTAAAGTATTTGAACATTTGTGAATATTTTTATCTGTTTTTTGATTGGTGTTAGTTTGTTGAAGTGAAGAACTGTAATAGCCCTATGTCCGGTTATTACGACTATTTAACACACTTGAGCAAGCTTGGGAATTAATTTCCTAATTGATTTATTGTTCTATTTTGAATATTTTTTCTTATTTCCTTTTAATTTGAATTTCCATTTATTTTCTTAAATTAAATAAAGATTGTGTTTTTCAAGTTATTCATGTGCTTAATTGATGTACATACAAGCATCAATTTCTTTTTCTCTTCATATTTAGAGTTTAGCCAGTGGTTGTCCAGTTGCAGAAGACCAAGTGTCTGCAATATAGGTTTTTCTTTTCTTTCGGGTATAAGAATCAATAAGATTTTAATAATTCAAACAATTCATGCTCTATCGAATAAACCCTGAGTTAGCCGATTGGGAAAAGGAAAAATATTTGGGGTGTATTTTTATTTTGTTTTATTTTAATTCACCGCATATATTTTATGTTTGCCTTGAACGTGTGGCATATTATTTATCAAGTTAAATACACACATGCAACATATTAAATTATGTTTAATTTTCATTTTTTTATTATTAACATAAATAACATAAAACGTTTCTACGACTTAATATTTTAGGAAGGAGAGGAGGACTTCGAGAAAAATGGAATGACACTGGTAACATGTTTGACACTGAAGAGAACTTCACGGACACTTAATTCGCAATTGTTTCTCCCATTACTAAGGAGCAGTTCAACGACCATTACGAATATTGCGATCCAGTTCCAGTTGGAAATTATTTGCGTTATGTGTCAAAGAAGGATTTATTATGTCTACTGTGCAAACTGAGGCATGGACTTAGTGACGAATTCTTATGTATCGTATTTAAATATTCTTCAAGACAAGCTACAAGCCTCGCAGTTTCTTTGGCGAAACGATCACTTGCTGCGCGAATCGTTAACGAAAATATAGGATTCCAATCGATCACACGGGAAGAATATATACAACGACACGTGAATGATTTTTCAAATCATTTAGACAATAATGAACCAAAAATTCCAAAGGCTATTGTTTACAATGATTGCACTTATCTTAATATTGAAAAGAGTTCTTGCTTCAAAGTAGTGCGTCAGCTGTACAGCGTTCATAAAGGAAGACATTTGTTGAAACCATCAGTTTATGTTGCTCCAGGCGGTTACATATTAGATATACAGGGACCTTATTTTTCAAATGCAGCTAATAACGACGCCAACATTTTGATGAGGGAGTTCAACTGAGATGTCGATGGAATCTTTTCGATAGAAGAATTTGGTTTCAGAATGGCGATATTGTCGTCGTCGATTGTGGATATAGAGATGCTACGGAACCGCTCGCCAGGATGGACCTCGTTTTCAAAATGCCAGCATCTTGAAACGCGGGCAAAGCCAATTATCGACTGAAGAAGCAAACGCGTCACGCGTGATCACTATCATGAGATGGATTGTCGAAGCTCGTAATGGACATTTGAAAACGATTTTCAAGCTCTTTGCTAATGTCACCAATAAGCGCACATCCCGATCTTGAATGAATTTCTGCGCATTGCTGGTGAATTAAATAAATATCATCAGCGGATCACAAGGCGAAACGCAACTGCAGAATATGCAATAGAAATTCTTCGTCAGGCTAGCGAAGTTAACGCCGTTCAGGAAATGTTGAATACGAAAATCTGATGCTAAAAAGAGGGCGTTGGATCGCATTAAACAGAGAACATTTACCACTATTTTCAGAAGTGACTGTCGATTACTTGAACGAATTGACCTACGGAACGTATCAAGTAAGAGTTGTCACCATCCTACATACAAGATACTATTCTTCGAGCTGATGAAGATGAAAACGATGAAGACCAAGTTTGGGTCTGAGGACTAATGAGAACGGATTCATTCGAATCAGACTTTTCTCCCGTTTTCGAAATACAACACGCCATTAGTTCAGTAGTGTTATGGCAAAACATGTTATCTGCCATTTTTGTGATTTTACAGGAGAATCAAAAACAATTTTGTATTAGCATGTATCAATATAGTACATAGTGATTTTCAAAAGTAATTCTTCAAAAGCAACTAAAGTAAAAGTAACTAAACTCTTTGATCAACTTAAAGTATACTTTATATGTGGCCATTTAATGCCAAAAAGTGCATTTTGAAAAAAAGGCAGATAGCATGTTTTGCCATAACACTACTGAGTTATGGATAGCGTACAGTGAAGAGTACAGGAATGAAGATAATGACGATCAACCCATTTTATGAATTATTTGCATTCGAAAATGGTTTGATTACTTTTTAACGCCTTCTTACTTATAAATCATGAAGAAACATGTAACATAGTATATAAAAACTAGTTTTACACGAATTGACATAAATGTACACACAAAATACGTTCATACAGCAAGCTACAATTTTTCGATTTGCAAAACGTTTTTTGGATCGTACTAAAGAAATAACGCATTTCATGAGTAGCGCCCATGGAGACTTTTGTTGTGTGCTAAGAAACCTACAAAGTGATAGTATTCTCAGTCACTTTGACCGAAAGGCATTATCCATAAGAGACGTGCGGGGTCCTTTACTTGTGAAATGGCTATCTACATTTTTTGTTTAGGTAATTTATTAAGCCAAAGTTGTAAATCTGCTCAACAACACCTTTAAAAGTATTTTTAATGTTGATAGAGCGGCTTACACGACCCGCTAGCTGTATGTACGCACTGAACACTTTAGGATCTGTATATAAATTAATCGAAATGCGTTGCATAAAGTAACCCGAAGCGTCGTCAAACGGTGTCAACTATGTTTAGCTAACAGTGGCCAGCATTTTGAACATTCCCTGTGATTATTAGGATTAAGTTTTGTTCTTTTAAATAAATTTTGAATCCATGTAAGCCTACTTGATTAAAATGTAAAAACAAATTTTTATTCAATCATGCGTTATCTTACATCGCTGAAAAGAGAATAAAGAATTCTATTCAGTAACCTAAAAATCCAACATAGCGCCCATTCAACTTAGGAAAGCTGATACGAGTACCGCAAAAGCAGCCATCTTGAATTTTTGTTCGACGCCAACTTTAAATTGGTCTCATCGAATACAGTGACTTTCATATGAAACTTTTTTCATATCTCTTATACTTACGAAGATATTTGACAAACAAGAAAATTACAATTTTTAGTTTTTTTAAATAACTTCTGACGGGTTCGACATTTTGATCTTTTTCAAACAGATTTTACATCAGCATATAAATCACCATCTTCAATAATAAGAATGTTACCCATGCAATCCCACTCGATCTGGGACACACTGTATAGTGTAGATTGAGCAAAAATTAAATTCATGAGGGGTGCTTAATTCTGTAGTTTCAGTTTTTCACAGTTTATGGACCTATGAACTGGTACTTTGATTGCATTCTTTAAGATTATAGATACAGATTTTAAATCAGCATATAAAACTACAAAACACTACTTTTTCTTACTAATCTATTAGTCGTCTCACTTTGGGAGCGAAGGAAAGATAGCCAATGTATTTCTTATGGGAGTTTGTGCTTCGTTGTTGCCACCTATTGCACTGTATAAATCTACGGAAATATGGATTAAGATTCCAAGGAGGATTTAAGAAACCATTTCAGTGTAGATTGTGTAACTACACATGTTCTCGAAAAAATTATCTTAAAACACACATGTATGTTCACACATTTGAGTGTAATTTGTGTGACTACAAATGTTCTCAAAGTGGTAGTCTTAAAACACACATGCACACTCACACTGGTGAGTAACCATTATGTGAGTAATGAATTATTACTCTTGCGCACCAGAGAAAACCAAGCAGTTATTCAGAAATTTTACGTCTGTCAAAGAAGATAAAAGATTGAAAATGCGTAAATTGTAAATAAATAATCTTTAAAAATATTTAACAGTGTATTATTTAAATTTGTCAGTTTACTCTCTGCAAAATATGTACGTAGGCCTATGGCATTTAGAAGGTATCTTTACTATAGGATGAATTTGACAGCCTTGGTAGTGTAATGTCTAGAGTGCTGGACTTTCACCCAAGCGGCCCGCGGTCGATTCTCGGTGCCGGCAGATCTGGTTAAGGTTTTCTGCAGTTTTCCTTAGCTGTGATACAAATGTGGGAATTGCGCTGTTCCACCTGTAAGTCGGCTGCAGCCGCACTTAAAGGCCTACGTAATAATAATAATCGCCCCCTCCCTCCCGCACAAGCTTATAGCTTCTGGGGCCTGGTTTCCAGGCTATGGGTTGTAGCAATTATTATTATTATTATAATTGGAATTGTATATTATTATTGTTAACAAACGCATGCAATTCTTGTGCAATGGTTCTTAAATTCGTTTTTACATTACCACGCATACAGCATTTTAGTTATTACTACTATTAACATAACTTCAAATATCGCTGTGAAATGTGACTGAGAAATCTTTTGCGTTCGTTTATTGTTTGCTGTGATTGAGTAATCCGACAGTTGTCAAGTTTTTGGATTGAATAAGCGTAATCGCTTTGTAAGTTATAACTATTATTATTTAATTTTGTATTGTGTTTTTATACGCTAATGTGGATTCTTTACTGACATTACATATATTCTAAACGGTGTCTCCTAACCACACTTTAAAACTCTATAAGTCTATAACATAAGCTGAGTGCCAATTCCAATATTACATCTAATTAATCTGCTTGTTCGAGTAACTATAGCAACTATTATTACAGACAATCGTCTCCCTTTCTTTCTAGTTACTCCGTTATTCGAGCAATCAGGTTAGTGAGATGTACAGTGGCGGAATTTCAAAATTTAGCCCCCCACCCCGCAAAATTCAATTCGAGCCCCTTTAACAAATTTCAGTTGAATTGAGATAATGAAATGATGTTTGATTATAGAATGTTATACTGTTATTTATTTATTTTTTTTACTAGTCTGTGAGTTAAAAATTAACCGAAATCGCCGAAAAGATAATAAAATTTCTTTGCAAAATTCAGCCAAGTGTTTATTAAACATTGGATCTATCCAGCACGGGCGAATTTACCATTAAGCTAAGTAAGCTACAGCTTGGGGTCTTGGGTTCCAGGGGGGATAAAATATTACTAAATAAAATTACAGATTTGCTAAATCTGGGACAGGAAACCTGGACCTGGAAACAATGGAAAAAATGTTTTATGTTTATATAATGAGTACAGGCGTGCATTGTAGGTGACCTCGCTTGAAAGAAACGCTTGATTAGCTCATGTTTCATAAGCGCCGTCCCTACAAGTTATAGGACATACAGTATGCAAATACAAAAGCTGTTATATAAAACTTGTCACGCCATTGATAATTTCCTTAATTCACGTTGTTTATTTTACATAGATCCCATTTCTCTTTATATTTTTGCGGCAAGGGTACTCCAAACCCACCATTTTGAAGCGCCCGCTTGTGTTACATGGCACTATTGCAGATTAAATTGCTTCGCTCCGTTGACATAGTGGTTTTATGCTTTACTAATATGCACGTCTCTAGTAATGAGCAAAACGTGCTATTTCAATTATTAACATTTTTAATAATAAATATTTTACTCTTTTCTCTCAAGTTATTTTTTATTAAAAATGTTAAATTTGGAATAAAAATATGAAATCTTTAGTCGAAAATTTAATTATTCCCCGAAACCGTTTCTCGTAGTAATTAAAATGTTATTATTGACAATACCGGGGGTGGGAGAGTCTCAAGAAATTTAGCTTAGAGCCTCGAAAGTGGTAAATTCGCCCCTGCTATCCAGTAATCAAGTCAAGTATAAAATACATGTAGAACTACAGGAGTAACTTTCCGTCTTTTTCAAAATTGAATCGACTGCTGTATCAGTTCCTACAATAAGTACAAAGGTAATCAACAAAAACCAGCCTCCTAAATTACACAACTTTAAAACCAACTGGGACACATATAGACAGATAATCCAAGACAATATTAACTTACCTGTTAGGCTGCAGACATCAAAAGACATAGAAATCGAGACAAATAATATCATCCACCTGTTCCAACAAGCAGCTAAAAGAGCCACTCCACAAATAGAACCTCAAAAAGTGACTAACTACATTTCACTCGAACTTAAAAGATTAATTGTTGAGAAGAAAAAAACTAGATCACTATGGCAAAGGACGCACACACCAGATAGCAAAAGACAATACAATCATCTGAGTAATAAATTAAAATCCAAACTACATAAAATTAGAAATGACTCCTTCAAAACGTACGTCACCAACTTTAGACAACTTAACAAAACCGATTAAAAACAACAAAAAACCCAAAACAGCAGTCCCTCCAATACGCAGATACTCAACTCCACCGAGCCCTTGGGCAAAGAGCTCTAAGGAAAAAACAGATCTATTTGCAGAGTATCTTTCGGAAGTCTTCACCCCACACCAAATGCAGCCCGAAATTTTGCACGGTCAAGAAGTGGAACAAGATTTAACTATGCCCATTCACGTCCAAGAGCGTATCAGACCCTTTACGCCAAAAGAGGTAATGGATGAAATTAAATCATTGCACATAAAGAAAGCACCAGGACTTGATCTCATCAGTCCAAAAATGCTGAAAGAACTGCCAAGAAAAGGACTAGTAAAGCTAATGTACATTTACAATGCCGTATTAAGAGCAGACTACTGGCCCAAAACTTTAAAAACAGCACAAATCATTATGATTTGATGATGAAAAGGTGACAAGTGGGACCATGGAAGTCATCCGACAGCCGCTAAAGAGTATTATGTGAAAGAAGATCAGGAAGAAGTGTTACGAAAAAGCGCGGACGCCAATGGCGTCGTCAAAATTAATATACCTGCACCAGTCAGGGAAGAACTTCGGTATCCACAAGAGAGGTGGAAAACACTTATAGGTACAAAACCAAACATTAATGAAAATTCTAAATAATAATTCAATCTTTGTTACAGCTGCAATAGTAATGTTTTTTAATTTCATCCTAACACTGGCATCACTAGCGATGGTTCATGAAAGAGTGCCAGATCGGAACACATATGGTCAACTTCCAGATATATTTTTAGACAGTGTACCTGCCCTTGATTGGGCCTTAGATGTATCGGAATACATGATTATTATTTCAGTTAATTCCTGTTTAATATCAATATTGCTACATAAGCATAGGTAAGATACCTACTGTCCGTTCATATTTTTTTATACTATAATTTGGTAAACTAACCTAATACTTGCAAATTGGATTTTATATCCATTCTAATGGTTAAACTATGATAATTCCTACAATCAACAGTACTCTAAAGAAATTATGCACATATAATTATTAAATATTAAAGGTGTTTATTGTACTTAACCTTACTTTTTTTTGGTTTCAGGTTCATTGTATTTAGGAGATTATTTTTAATTATGTCATTACTGTACATGTACCGAGAGATTACAATGTACGTAACTGTAATGCCTGTTGCTAGTAAAACATATTACTGTTCATCAAAGACCAATCAAACGACTCCTTATTTAGTTGTAAAGCGAATAATCACATTGTTCTCGGGCCTAGGGCTGTCTGTTAACGGAAAGCACACGTACTGCGGGGATTATATATATAGTGGGCATGCTGTAATTTTAGTGCTCAGTTATCTTTTTATTTCCGAATGTAAGTAGCAGTTTTACAAAACTTCAAGAATTTTGTTAACATTTCGTAACCTCACTTTAATTTAATCTTGATTTAACTTATAATAAATATTTGTGAGAGTTGGTTACGTAAGTTCACTTTCTAATAGTAAACCTTTGGAATATTCAAATTAAAGTTCTAAATGCAATATACTGTGAAACTATGGATCTTTGAAACTCAAAGCTGAATTGTAGTACTTTGAAGTTGTGCTTCAATACTCTAAAAATTCAGAAATTTGAAAGTCAAAATTCAATGAAATTCTAGAACTGCTGATGTCATGAAACTTTAAAGTTCTGAACCTTTTAAGCTGTTCTATTCAAGAAGTTTAGAATCTAAAGGTTAAGGTTAAAACATCGCAAGAATATCATATATTGCAAGAGACAACATGGCAAAAATATTCTATACGACAAAATGTCACAAAAATAAAACCTAACCTCTAATATGTAACTTCTAATCTCTACTATAACCTCTAACATAGTTAACAGCCAATCATCGCAGGGGCTTGGTGTTTAAAATGTAGCTACAATGTTTTAACTTTTTAAAATATGAAATTTCAAAGATCTGAAACTTTGAAATTCTAAATTTCTAGAACTCTGAACGTTTTGATCTTCCAGGCCTTAGATCTCATGAATATTGAATTGCTAAAATTGCAGTTTCTAACCCAGAAATCTAGTTTCAAAAACTTGTCAATCAACAGATTGAGATTTTAGAGTGTTAAATTTATAAAGATCTAAGCCTTAGAACTTAAAACTGTGTATCTAAAACTTAAAATAGTATTTGAAACAATTTTGAGAATCTTTGTCACCTTTTGGAGCTAATTGTTAAAACTAAATCGTTAACATTTTTAATTTCTGAAGCTGAATCGATGAAAGTATTGTAACTGTGTATACACGACATGGAAATCTTTAAATTTTTCAGAGATTTTTGAAATGTCAAAACTTAAGACAGTTTAAAGATTAAGTCACTTTAAACAATCCAATTTGACAAACTTTTAAAATTTTAAAATGTTGAAATTTTTAAATTCTGAAACAGAAAAGTTTTGTGATTTACTAGTTTGAAGTACCAAACATTGAAACAACCACAGCAATGAAACTCTGTGTATGTTTGAGAATAAAGATTGAAGCTTTCAACATTTGAAATTTTGTATTGTTATAACTTGAGAGCTCTAAATCTTTATAATCTTTAATTTCTAAAACCGAAATATTGGAAGTTTTTGGCATTTAGAAATTGGGAGAATCAAGTATTAAACAGTCATAGTATTCAAAGTCTAAATGTTGAAGTTTAATTAAATTATTAAAATCTTGACTTTGAAGATTTTGAATTTTTAAAACTCATAACGTGTAACTTTTTAAATATTTATTTAATTTCTTTTCCGAAACTCTAGCAATTTGGATCTGGGTGAAATTCTTCTAAAATGTAAGATCTCTAATTTTTAAACATTTTGAAAGTAAAGACTTTGAAGCCTAGAAATTGAAATTGAATCTAGGCGACTTACACACTTGAATCTCCTAATCTATGAAACTCTATTGCTTATTTTTTGATCCAACACTCTCAACTCACCCCTAGAGTTCTCAAGACTTATGCAATTATATTACTGCTTGTTTCCCAGTTGCTTTACCATATGAGAGTGTGCAACAAGAAACAACCAAAAGTGGAAAAGAAGCGCTTGTTTGGAATATTTAGAAATTTGTAGGTTATGTAATATGTTTTGAGCATTATTTTAATTAATAGTGTTTTGCAAACTTAGCATTTTAAAAGTAACACAATTGTATATCTTAGAAAGCACCAGGACTTGATCTCATCAGTCCAAAAATGCCGAAAGAACTGCCAAGAAGAGAACTAGTAAAGCTAATGTACATTTACAATGCCGTATTAAGAGCAGACTACTTGCCCAAAGCTTTAAAAACAGCACAAATCATTATGCCATCGATTTATCTATAACCACACCAGATATGTTATTATTCGAATTGGCAATGTATTCCTGACATGTTAGGTACTAATCATTTTTTAATCTATTAAAATCGTCGCCATTATTAAAACAAATAAATTTAATTATATACATGTAAAAAATGGAACAATAAAAATGCGGACTGGGTAAATATTCATCTTATCAAAAACCCAACAAAGATCAGATAACAAATTTTGATTCTCTCATACACTTCCATATTATATCAAGAACACAAAACGCACGCATATCCTACCAAGGAACATCGAGATACCTACAGAAGGATACACTTTATACAATCTTCAAGTAATATTTCAATTCCTAAAATATCGAATAGAAAAGCCAATAAAACAATCAGTATTGTAAGATACAACAATAAAGAAGTAAGAGACGTGAATAGATTCAAAAAGAAAACTTACTACTGTAATAAATAATAACGAAGACAACTATTTACAAGAAACCAAAGGCTGTCAACAGCAGTGTTTTGCTGTGCAGTGGACACGCATCAGAATGCAAGAGGACTTCGCTCTAAGACCTGTGATTTTTATA
This sequence comes from Agrypnus murinus, assembly GCA_929113105.1. Taxonomy (NCBI): domain Eukaryota; kingdom Metazoa; phylum Arthropoda; class Insecta; order Coleoptera; family Elateridae; genus Agrypnus; species Agrypnus murinus. The sequence goes on from OV816023.1 coordinate 61,435,856, forward strand.
TGAATTTTATGGGGGAGAGTTATGACGTAGTGATGATCAGTGAAACGTGGTTAAGAGAAATTATAAGCGACAGTAAGTTATTTGATCAAAGGTATCTTATGTGACAGAAATCAACAAACCGCAGGAAAAAAGCGTGGAGGAGGTGTACTAATTGCTTTAAAAAAAGGATCTTAACTTTTATAAAGTGTCCAAAACGATAAAACTACTGAACAAGTAAGTGTTATGCTTAAGCTCAGTGGTACAATGAATCTGCTATTAATCTGTGTATTAAATTACCTGCCAAGAAACTATCAGTAATTCATAAATCTCACTAATAAGAGGGTCGTTTAGTGTAATAATAGTAGTTTTGCAAAGCAAAAGTTGTATTTCAAAGAGCTTGTTCGCAATGCCATACTGGAAAGAAAGTCGGTGAAATGTAGGGCCAAATTTAGGCGGGTTAATCGGAAGTCAGGCACAGCCAATGGATTTTCATTCACGGATGCGAATATAAAAAAACGACTGCTCTAGGACAAGCCAATCTGGACGAGTACCTTACAGATCCGAAGAAATATATAACTGGGACGAAAATGCTATTCGCCGGACTTAAAAAAGCTCAAGATAGAGCTGACCTTATTGCATATTTGATGGAAATTACAAAATAATTGTATGAAATAATAAGTAATCACGCCTGGAAATAAAATATATTCCTCCTAAAAGTAAATGTGAAGTTTATTCAAATTTTTATGAAAATGTTGACACTTATGAAGAAGTATTGGAAATGCTTCGCTTTCTATTGGCGACTTTAATTTAGGAAATGTAAACGGCAGTTCTTATCATTGAATGAATTTATAAATTTGTAAAATCTAGTCAGTAAACACAATTGTAATCAATATATCGAAGACCCTTGATTTAGTACTACCCACTTGTGAAAATGGTAATGTTAATAAATATTTGCTACCTGTAATCAAAGAGGATGCTTACCATCCACCGATAATTTGTGATATTGTATATGCAAACAATACAAAAAAAACCAAAAGTTGTGAAATAATCAATAGAATTACAATTTTAAGAATGGAAATTATTTAATGTTTTACAATTTTTTTATTCATTTAATAATAATAATAATAATAAATGCCTTTATTTATACTCCCAAAAAAAAACAAAACTAAACATATATATTCTTAAATAAAATAATACATGAGGCGAAGTTCAGAGCCTGTTTGAGGCAGGCTCTGCTCTGCCACTTAACCTCAATAATGTAAGAAAAAAAAATAAAAAAATTGAAGTAGACCTAAGTACATATTCTAATTGTGAAACAAAAAAATGATTTCAAACGTAATTAATTAAAAAAAAGAAAAAGTAGGTAAAAAAAACAGAGTAAGTCCTGCGCAAGCACTGCGAATCACCCATTTTGTGATGACATAAGATCAGAAAATAATTTCATTTTTAACGTGGGAATTGTCATAATCTTGTGGTGGTTAGCCATTTGATTTAAGTAATTCGGTAGTGTATATGAAAAGGATCTCTTAAACATGCTGGTTCTATGGGGTGGGACGGACAGCAGCCCTCTGAAGCGTAAATTCAAATGATGGATATCTGTACGATATGTAATTTTATTATATAGATATTGAGGACTCTTTTTGATCAGAATTTTATAGTAAAATATAACTGCATGAAAGCGGCGTCTGTTAGACATGTTTAACCAGTTTGCAGTTGTCAATTTGTCCGAGATCTGATACACTGTCCTGGGTATTCCATATATCAGACGCAAGCAAGCATTCTGTAATCGCTGAATTCTACACGTATCATTTTTGTCTATACACGGTCCATAAACAACATCGCAATAATTTAATTGTGATAATACCAGAGTGTTACATAGCATCTTTTTAATGTTGGAGTTTGATAACTTTGATAAATAATGCGAAGATTATAAAAACCTTTTTTAATCACATTGTTCATATGAGACTTAAATCGTAAATTTTTATCTACAATTAAACCTAAACTTTTAACTTCATCATGAATTCCCACTTTTACGCCATCTATTTTTAGATTAATGTCATTTATCAACTTATCATATACATATGAACTGCAAATTAAAATTGCTTTAGATTTATCTGGATTTAATTTTAGTAAATGATTGGCTGAGATATCTGACATTAACTGTAGATCCTGATTTATCCTTTCACTAGCCTGTTTGGCATCTGACCACTGAAAAGAGTAATACAGCTGTGGATCATCAGCGTAAAAGTGAGAGTTGACATGTAGAAGTTGTGTACAAAAATTGGAAGTGTAAATAGCAAATAACAATGGACTTAATATCGAGCCTTGAGGAACTCCAGATTTTAAAGATAAAAATTCCGACGTATTATTTTTATATATTACCGCTTGTTGGCGATCTTTTAAATAACTTCTAAAAAATTCAATGGCTTCTGCAGAAAGACCTATAAAATGCAAAATAGACAATAATAAATTGTGGTTGACTGTGTCGAATGCTTTAGAGAAATCTAACAGTACAAGAACAGTTGCTAATTTTCCATCGTAAGCCGTAATAATATCATCTGTGATTTTAGTCAAAGCGGTGGTGCAACTGTGACCACGTCTAAACCCAGACTGTGTGTCAGGGAGAATATTATTCCCTTCTACGAAATTGCGTAACTGATTTTCGATAACTTTTTCTAGAACTTTTGATAAGATCGGTAAAATAGAGATTGGACGTAAGTCTTTAAAATTCTCGGGGTTGTTTATTTTATTCAAGGGAATGATGTACGCTTTCTTCCAGTTGGAAGGAAAAACTGAATTAAGTATACATGTGTTAATTATATGACACACAATTGGGAGAAGACGAGGTAAACACAGGTCCAACATGTACTTTGTAATTCCATCATGACCAGCAGCATTAGTTTTTATAGTATGAATACATTTTGATATCTCTGCTTCCGATACAGGATGGAAATACAACGTCTGGTTTGCTTTTACGTTACTGTTATAAAAATTATTTAGGTTATTGTTAGAACGTTGTAGTTTTGGAAGGGAGTTTATAAAAAAATTATTAATTTCATTTACGTTAGATAAATGCTCAGGTAGATCGGAATTTTGATTTGATTTATTGCCTATAATGTTGTTTTTTTTAAGGTCTTTCCAAAGTATATTAATCTGGTTATTATTCGAGAGATTATTAAAATATTGTTTTTTTGCTTTACGACAAGCATTCGTTACTTGATTTTTGAGTTGTGCATACTGCTGAAGGTTTTCTTCTGTTTTGTTACTTTTATAAATTATATACGTATAATCCCGCATTTGCATAAGAAACTTGATGTTTTCGTTAAGCCAAGGGGCGGGAGGTTTGGAGACTCGAACTTGCTTAATCGGCGCATGTATTGAAAAAAGAGCAGATACATTCTCGTTGAAAAATTGAACTTTTGAATCTATATCCGGACAGGTATATATATATATATGTTCCCAATTAATAGAAAGGTGATCGTTATAAAACATATTATAATTAAAGTGTCGAAAACTGCGATATGTTTTAAAGAACTGCACAGGCTTACGACTAATTAGCTTCAGCGTACAGTATATAACCTCATGATCGGACAGATTAACATCAGCAAACACCCCAGCTTTTAATATATTTAGATACTTCGAAGATAAAATTAAATCTATGAGGGATTGAAGTCATATTTATTTATTTATTTACAGTTAAGGACACATTTGATAAAGGATGCTTACTGGGCTTCTGTAAAAAAGCATACGAACACAAATGAAGCCTTAGGTAATCAATAAGCACAACGCCTTCTCTACTAAATTGCAAATAGTTAAGTTTGTCCCTATTTTTAAAAGTGGAGCAAAAACCAAAATTGGAAACTATAGGCCAATATCTATTTTAAACTTACTAGCTAAAGTTTTTGAAAGGCTTGTTTACAATAATATTTTTGCACATGTACATTATAATATTGTAGAAGATAAACATGGGTTCATGAAAGAAAAATCCACTACAAGAAATAGCAGCTATCTTGCTAATTATATTGCAAAAGGCTATCAAAAAATGCTCAGCTAGATGTTATGTACTCTGACTACTCGAAGGCATTTGATAGATTAGTGCATGAAATATTTCCGAATAAACTAATTAACCCTTTATAGGTTATTGGTATATATAATTACCACTTGGCATAAATGATTCGATTTTTATAAAGATTACAGTGAATTATATTTAATCAAATGAAAGCAAGAGGAGAAGAAGGATATGACAAGAAGTTCCCATGCCTGACTATCTTAACTTTAGCGATGTTGCTGCCTTTCATCCATATCGCCAACTCAGTATTGACGAATCAATGGTGAAGTACAAAGGGAGGAGCACTTAGAAGCAGTATACGCCTCAAAAGCCTATAAAAAGAAACTTCAAAATTTGGGTAATAGCATGTGCTTCTACAGGCTATTGTTTGAATATGTCGGTATATGAAGGTAAAGATGGTGACAAAAGGGAAGTTTCTTTGGGAAAAAAGGTTGTATCTAATTTACCGTCACTCTACGAGAACCAAGTATAGAAATGATGAACAGACTCTTAGATACAAAATTATTTTGTTGTGCAATTGTAACAAACGCAAATTCAGCGTGAACTGACTCAGAACACTGATACTTAAACACATATCCAAAATCCGACAAAATCAAACCTCGGGAACATTGTGATTCTTAGCTACTTACAAAATGATCGCCTGGCATAGATCACAAAATGTTTCCGTTATAAACCAGGCTTGCGATAAATCTGTTTATCATGATTTTTCACGCTGATTCCAAATTTGATATCAGTTTTTACCAAAATACACCATACACTCAAGACTACTGGTGGTCTGACAAGAGACAGTGGCCTTACATATATTCAGAGCGCACTATGGGTTCTCTCAATGCCTCCATGTTGTGAGTTTAATATTTCAATGCAGTGTTCATAGAAGTATCATACTCAACAAGTGACCAGCACATGGAAATGCATAAGTCAAGACTTATTACGAGATAGAGCAGATGGAAAAAAATAGTGGATTTTCTTAAGCACTGCTCACCATTTAATTCTGATTCCTCACTTAGAAATATAGTTGCTGGAGTTACCTTTGATGTTTATAAGGTTAATGTTCATGATGCATTTAAAATTGGTAATGGAATTGTTGCTAAACTAAAAACTGTGACTACTTCCTGGAAACACATTTTCATTTTCATACACCTGTAAAAAATCTGATAAAGTGAAAAATTCCAGCTTCACTTGCAAGTGTGAAAATTGATGAAACTGACGATTCGAACATTGACCCATTACTTCTGTTTCAACGTCTAATTGTTGTTGCAAGCAATGGTGATGTCAACCTCAAAGCCGCATTGCAATATGAACTTTGTGTATATCCAACATCTTAGAACGGGAACTTCCTGACCGGCTAGCCCACGCTGTTAAAAGAACTCCCAGCTATATTAAAATTTATTACACAAAACGTTAACCTTAATCTGACTGAATCTCTGGGTCCGGCAAACGTCTGCTCTAAGATAGCAGCCGCCGTTTGAACTCGGCACAAGCGTTTGTAGAAATGAAAGACACAGATACAAAAGAAACGGAAGGTTATTTACTTTAAAACATAAAAAATGAAATTGAAAACCACACACCAAATGCAATGATTATACAGAACACAAAGTTATTCGTAAATAAACCCCTAATAATAAAAAAATATTTCGAAATCAGAAATCTTAAAAAATTCTACACACAATAAATTTAAATAATAATTATTTAAATTATAATAAAAACAAAGTATAAATATGTATGTAAAAAAAATATTCTCAAATTCCATAAATAAATAAGGAATGTATAGATAGGCACAACGTCATGAACCAAAGATATGATGAATTGGTTATGAAGTATAAACATAAGAAAACTGAGCAAATTAACCGCCTTTAAGAAACATCTAGAAACAGAAAAATGTCAACGTGAGAAAAACGGTACTTATTAGAGAAATAAGGCTCTTGAAAATATTAAAACGTGGAAATATAGAGACAATGATAGAAGTAAAACGAAAACGTAAAAATCGCATAACTTTTGGTCTTATTAAATATATCAACAAACGAAACCACCTCAAACGAATATTGAATGGAAATGTTAACAATTTAAATCTTAAACTTTATAAAATAAGAGTAGGTATACCGTCGCTTGGCACACTCCTACTACTTTTGGCCACGCTTACTGCGCTCTGATTGGCTATCCCCATTCCTGTAGACACGCCTACTTTTCTATGATTGGTCGACGCCATCTTGGATGACACGCCTACTATTCTCTGATTGGTTGACGGCGGCCATTTTGAAAACGCCTACTGTTCTCTGATTGGACGAGCGCCATTTTGAAACTTCGGGCACCATTTTACCACGCCCGCCATGACGGGAAACTGTATTACCGACAACACGCATGCATCTAAGAGATGGCGCTATGAAGGAATACCGACAAACTATGTACTACTACTACTAGAGGGTGTCACGAAGAAATCTGTATTAGCGACGTATGTACTGGGTGATAGAGGGCGTTTCGAGGTTTATCATTTTATATTAATAAATTTCACCGATTTCTCAAAATAATTATCGACATTAATAAGTGAATTACATATAATGATAATAATTTAAGATAATTAATTCGGCATTAAAAATTTTAAATTCAGCTTTAAACGCAAATCGCCGACCTGCGCGATATAAACGAACCGCATGTTTTCTATCTATCTCTACCATTATAAATTATATACCTTTTTAAAATTTCTAATATAATATTTACGTCGAGAGATTGATTGATTATATAGTTGATATATTAGTTAGCTACATTCTTCTCTTTCACAGCTGATCAATGAAACATTTCCAGTGCGTATTTCTTGGTTCCCTTACAACACCAATATAATTTTACATACAGTGGTATTTCATTTTGAAATTTGTCATTTTGAAGTCGACATCTTAGATTTCCCACCCTTGAATTTTTAGCTCTGGGATTGGATCGACCATCTTTTATCCCTTTCACTAGACGGAAACTCTCTCTCTCTCTCTCTCTCTCTCTCTCTCTCTCTCTCTCTCTCTCTTTCGCGCTGTCCTGCGTACCTTGCTATCTCTCTTTCTCTCAAAGAAGAAATCTGTATTATCGCCTAACAATTTACGGATATTTACTAATAGATGTAGAGTTAGTATGAATACCTCGTAGACACGCCCATTCGTGATCTGATTGATCGATAGCTTTTATCCATACCCAGATGGTCGGTCGGTCATCTTGAAAAACGTTCTGAATGATTCGGCCATCTTTTTCCATACCATAGGCGATCATCTTGGAATACGTTCTGGTTGGTTGGGCCATCTTTTATCCCTACTCCTAGCGTTTAATGTCTTGCGTACCTAGCTATCTCTCGCGCTCTCTCGCTACTATTACCTACAAGTTCTGCTACCTTTCTCTCTCTCTCACGCACACACTGTACTCCTTCTACCTTTTCTAGAAGAAATAATAATGCCTGATAGGAATTAAATTATGTTTCTACTTTTCGTGTACTGTCTCTCTCTCTCTCGCGGATAACGATCTATCTTTTATATAGTCGCCCTTCTCACTTAATCATGCTAGTAATTGAAACGTCAATGTTTAAATATATTATTTATTTAGCTATCTCTCTCTCTCTCTCTCTCTCTCTCTCTCTCTCGGTAACTTTCGTATATATCCCTCTCTAATCTAGTAACTTTGGCTATCAACAGGGATCGAAGCCCGTCACGCGGTTTCAATTAACTCAACAAAGGTCCTTACAACGACGACCGCTCGATAAAACGTTTAAAATTTTGAATTTGTCATTCTTGAAGTCGCCATAATGGATTTCCCGCCCTTGAATTTTATATTTCACATCTGACTAACCACGTGATCAAGACCGCTGTATTCTAATGAAGCTTTCTACCCAACGTGATCAAGAATTTAAAGAAACCAACAATCATCGATAATATCGGCGAGTTTTGCAGGCTCGTCTAACGGATATATGTATGCCAGTAGCTACCTTACGTAAAAGGCTTTCGGATCTCCATGTTAAGAAAATTACGTTAATAAATACAGGTCTTGAATCACGTTCAGGGATCGGATTGGTTTCTAACACTAATATGTATTATCATATGCTGAATTAACTATTTAAAAAAGAGAAAAAAAAACTAGTTCTAATGCAGAAAATATATAGACTTACCCTTGCGTCACATATCACTTTAAATTAAAACGGGAAACAACAACACCTTAACCACATCTCCCCAAGAAGGAATATATACTAATCATCTTTTAAAAGCGGTTATTATTAACACAACTATACTGTATAACGTACCAAGATAAACTGAAGTTAGATTTTACCTTATCCTCGGCGACAAAAAGGGAAACAACAAACACCCTGAGGATATGTCTACATTCTTTTAAAAAGGTACGATTTGACCTGCAACGCTGCCTACCTGCTTCTTCGATCCCCAAAACAGGTAAAAGATTCTCCTTTTAACGTAATTGTTCCAACGCTTTGCCGTCGTCAATATAATCTTTTCAAACTTCTTTAAAGACGGTTTTGTACACTTGACAAAAATAAATATAAAAAATGCTTGTTTTAAATGTATTTTTGAGTTATTATTTTGACCTGAGAAAACCTTTTAAACAAGAATGTACAGTTTACCTAAAGAATCGTTTCTCGAATTTGGAGAGAATATGTGAAACACATCTCTGTAAATTATAAATTTATATTACATCTTTATTCACAAACTTTGCCTAGGTCGATTCCTGCTCCTAATTTAAAATCTAAATTATTACTTATTTTAAATTTTAATACTTTAAAATTCTTTATTAAATTTCAATTTGTTTTTCAATCTCTAAACAGTTCTTGTATTTAAATTTCAATCATGTATAGATACCAAAGTCAATAAATCTCCCGTCATCCTGAATCCTTATGTGATCAATTACTTTATGTGTCTAAACAATAATTTTTCTCATAAAATTTTAATGACTGATGTTCTCTTTCTATCTTGAGTCATTGCTAACTTTATATATATATATATATATATATATATATATATATATATATATATATATATATATATATATATATTGAGTCATTGCTAACTTTATATATATATATATATATATATATATATATATATATATATATATATATATATATATATATATATATATATATATATATATATATATATATAATATTCCTGAACTCGTCTAATTAAATTTAACAATGTTCATGAATAATATTTTGGAACTCAACAATCTTTGTAATGATCAATCAAAGTAAAATGAATTAAAACAAAAACCATGATGGTAAAGTAGTAATTGTCATACGTATATTGTATAAAAAATAACTTTATTATAAGGCATCGTTGCGCTATATGTTTTACCTAAGGAAAATATCACTTGCTTTATTTCGCTGTTCAGTGTTAACCCCGCGCATGCACTGGTCTTTAATAAAGGTAGGAATCGCGGGATTATGGGCATAAAGAATTTAATCAATTTAATTGATACTAACATAAGAGTTAAAGGAAAAGTTTTAATAATGTCCAACTTTGTGACATTTGGATTTCCCATGGACGTTCATATAACGTCTCACGGACTATAACCGATCGTCCGTTGGACGTTCATTAAGTCCTCCGAGGACATACAAAGACGTACGCAAAACGTCCGCCCGGGACATTTTAAGAACGTCGCAAGTTCATGACATTTGGACTTCCCGTGGACCTAAAAATCGAACGTTTATTACGTCCCTTGGACATAATATGGACGTTTTTAAAACGTTCGTCAAGTTCTTGGAAGACGTACGCAAAACGTCCGTCTGGAACGTTTTAATAATGTCCAACTTTGTGACATTTGGGCTTCCCATGGACGTTCATATAACGTCCCAAGGACTATATCCGATCGTCCGTTGGACGTTCATTAAGTCCGCCGAGGACATTGCTCAAACGTCCATCGGACGTCGGTGTGCTATTAGGGTTATACTGTTTTGTACTTCTCTCTAAAATATGAGGTCATTTTATTCATTGTTAATGTCTTCTATCAGTATTTTCTTAGCATGTGTTTGCATTTGTACCCCTTGTATTCCAAACATGTCTGCTTAGTCAATAAAAAACCAGGGTACAAGTGCAAAATATTTCATTTCATATCTAAATAATAGTATATTTACTCAAAATACTTTTCTATGTATTTTCGGATGATGTGAAAGAATGCTCCATTCTAAAATTCAACCACTCACTGCATAGATCTGATTCCAGTGACCATGTTTTTGGAAAACAGTTTAAGGACATCTAAGCTAATAAAATCCTCATCATTCATTATAACCACAGTGAACTTTTGGTTACTTTTAGCTACAAAGCGGTATAAAAATTTAAGTTGCACTCAATGCTATTTACTCGAGCTTTATAGAAGTGGCACAACGGCTTAGAACTATCATAATATAGTTTGTTGTTTACCTGTTAACTGAGTGTCAAACATTTGAACATTAGTTTGAACATAACGGGCATTCGAAATGGCCTGATAGCTTGAAACTCTTCCCACTTAAACCTTCTAAAATCTTTTTGAATCTAAGGAATCCATCATAGAGTGTCAGCTGTGCATGGAAATGATGTCATGTCGCGATAGGCAATTAGAAAGTGGTGCAAGCAATTGAAAGAAGGGCATACCAATCTGACCGTTGCAGTAGGCAGAGGCCGGCCATTAACTTCCAAACTTCCACGATTCCTGATTAAATCGTGCATATTGAAGAGTTCACTTCGAATGCAACGCAAGGTATAGATTAAAGAAATTGGTGGTTTCGCGGTTTGCGTACTTGGAGTTTTAAGTCTCCGCAGCATTTTGAATGTCTGTTAAGTTCAGACTACGCACTGGGACTGTTTGATATTCTTTAATATCTTTTAAACATGTAGGCAACAAACTATATAGTGATGGTTCTTACCCATTGTGCCATCATATCACACTTCGGTAAATAGTATTGAGTGCAACGTAATTTTGGTTTCTCCTCGTAAGACGTTAGAACAAGATTGTGGAATGTAGATATCTCTAAATAATCTTTTTTTGTTGCTTTAATGAGACCAAAGTTCTGGCCACGTTGTTGTTCTTTGTCATGAATGTAATTTTTGTTGCAATTGTTTTTTATTCGCACTCGCAAAATGATCAGATTGCAACTAAAACAAGTAAGAAATCTTAAACATTCAAAACACTACAAACTCCTTTGTTGCTCGTGTATACAAATAATGCAATAACACAATCTTAAAAGCGTTAACATACATTATGGTTCACACGACTAACTCAAAAGCACACTTTTGGAGCACAAAGGATGCAAGATTCCAATTATTATAAGCGATTTTCTAAATAGTCAAACTTTTACCTACTATATCTCAACATCTGTCCAGTTACTGTGAATTTCCCTTGGTACATAGATAGGTGTGTATTTTACTTCAATACATAACTCTATTTGACAAAAAACGTCACTTGTACCACTTGGCTTCTAGGTCCCTCATATAGGTTTATTATTGATATGCACTAAACAATCGTCAAATGTATAAAGATCTAGAAAACATACTGTTTAAATTGTGGTTGATTGGTCCGAGAATGTACTTATGTACTAGTACTACTATAGCAAAATTGTACTAAATTTATACAAATGTACTAAAACGGTAACACTGACTAATATAATTTGTGAATCATCATACTGTTTAGATTGTTTTACCTAACGCGCGATCAACGTGGCGTTAATTGCATGATGTGTACTGCCTTAAGAATAAATTAAAGATTTATGCGATAGAAGACGAAGTTTTAAATAAAGAAATAGACAAATCAATTAATGATATTGCAAAATAAATCTATGCCAAACATGAACTCTGTACAATTTTATTTAATAACTGTCATTTTCAGAGGTTAGCACTGGGAGTTTTTCGAGTCGCAGATTACGAATCTGAAATTATTATTGAAAATTTTGATATTACTTTTTTACTTTGGAATTGCCATTACATAAAACAAACGACTTTCCATCTTCTGAACGTTCTTGATTATTTAAAAACTACGTAGTAATGACAATTTTACTAGCAAAGGCCAAGATAGTTCGAGAATGATGTCTTTTGCTCAAACAAAATTCAAGTCTTTTTTCACAGAACTTTGTTAAGTACATAGTATGTGTTGTTTTATGTTTTAGTTATTTAAAAAATGTTTACTAAATGCGAATGGAAGTGTAGTTTTCTCAATATGTTACGCACATTTAGTAATTTTCAATTTAAGTTTGTCTTATAATAAGTGGGTTCTAATGAACTTTTTTGTTTGAAGTTCAAACATAAAACTCTTGCTTTACGTTATTAAGACGTTTTATTATTATATATCATAAAGATTCAGTGCAAAAAACTTACAAAATACTGCAATGTAGTATTATAATTATTGTGTTTGCCCTTGTCTTAGTGTTTAAGCTATTTGCAAATACGTTTACCCTTTAAACTTGAAGATAGTTTTGTTTAAGTCATATATTGTTTTTTTTTTTTTTTTTTTAATCTTAAGAACAATCACCAATGCACCATGGTACATCACCAATCACATGCTCCATGAAGACCTAAACATTCCGCTAATATCAACAGTCATCCATGATAGAACGTTAAAACACATTGAAAAAATTTCTGCGCACAACAACCCATTAATAAATGAGCTTCCTCATCAGCAGGTCGTCAGAAGACTCAAACGACGTTGGCCCACTGATCTAGTTAGGAGGACCCATCACTGGAGGGGCCCTCATCACGCCAATTACAAGACAACACATTAGCTTATAGAATATCACATGTATTCTGATTGCTGATCGTATCTCAATAAAAAATAAAAAGAAAAATATATTGTTTTTAATACTCAATAAAACGATTTTCAACTTTTTACAGCAGCTGACAAAAACTCTGCTGTTATAAAATCAGGTAGTAGTTGCTACTTTAAAATGCCTACCCTATACGTATTTATAGATACTTAAAGTAAAGATTTATGACCATTGTACAATTTCTCTGGATAGGTTTACAATTCATTTACAATAAAGCCTGTGAACCCCAACGAGATGTAATGGTAAAAATTTATTATTCTATCAATTTAACTAAATAAGAAGTTTTGTTAATTAGATACCAATAACACATTTATATACAATCAATACTGTAGTTTCAGTTAAAATTAACAATTATTTTGTTATTTGTATTCTAATACGTTCAGTTTAATTTTTATTGTTCAGTAAATCCTTCACTTTCAATAAAATGTTTATTTCAAAAATAGTATATCATGCTAGCAAGCATAGTATATTAAATATTAAAGTATTTTAATAATATGAATTTTAGAGAATGATTTGGGAAACTTTATTCATTATCTCAGAACCAGAAGATAATAGTAAAAATGTTTTTACTATTATCACTATACTATTACTATTATTACAACAGTTTTATTTTTAAATATAAAAATAGCATAATTTTTAAAATTGCTTATTTTTTATAGCATAAAAAACGAATTGTAGAATTTGGTGTGAAATGAAAGATACATTTTAGTATAAGTTAGTAAACTATAAAATATCAATTTAGTAAACAGAATAAAACATTTTTATTTTATTAGCATAAGACAGACACAATTAACAAATGCAAATTGCAAAAACATAATTTTTCCACAATGCTCCTTATTACAGAAAAAAGCCCGTAAAACCTTTAAACCCCTCTCTCGCGCGAGAAATGTTTCTTAAAAGAATGTTCCTTCATAATAATTTGTAAGCTCCAGTACGAAAAATATTTAAACACATAGCTGCCAGGTTTAAGGGACTCGCATATAACAGAAACGTAAGAATATTGATGTTAACACACCGGGTCTCGCATTTTATATACTGATTATATACTGATCTAGTGACGCGCCCTCTGCATAAAGAAAGTGTTAACTAAAAACCGTATAAGAGACGATATTTACCGTATTTCTGAGTCCCAAACAAAAATTTAAATTTAGGTGTTTGAGGATTAGGGGAACACAAAAAACCATTATACAGCCCTTGGAAATGCCATACCCGAAAACGGGTCTCGCATGTGCAAAACGGGCCTCGCATAGTATGTTGCACATGGTGTATCAGGTCTCGCAAGAGCTGATTATATATATATATATATATATATATATATATATATATATATATATATATATATATATATATATATAATATTTTGAATGCAAATTCATATAGAAAAATTTATCGACTCTGCTGGGATTCGAACCCAGGACCCTCCACTGTCTAGGTGGTATCTCTACCAACTGAGCTACAGAGAACGACTACCAGCATAGCGAGAAATTTTCCATATGAATTAGATATCAAGCAAACATGCAAGTAACTAGATATTTTTTGAATACTATTAATGAAGATCAGCAAGTCGCATGACAACAACATCAATATTCAAAGTATCTAGATTATAATGAATCATTCCGAAAGGAAATTAATTTTTATAAATTTTTAGATAGAGTTAATTTTTATCAAGTTGGATAATGATTTTACATTAAATAATATTTTGAATGCAAATTCATATAGAAAAATTTTTTTTTTTTTGAGTCCTTTGAGTTTACAGTCCTGGGTTCGAATCCCAGCAGAGTCGATAAAATTTTTCTATATGAATTTGCATTCAAAATATTATTTAATGTAAAATCATTAAACTTGATAAAAATTAACTCTATCTAAAAATATATATATATATATATATATATATATATATATATATATATATATATATATATATATATATACACGGCTGGTCTGCATCTGGTGGAAATGCCATGATAATGATAATGATAATTAAACACTAACTTCAAACGATTGAATGAAAGGCAAGAATTAAATTTGTATATATATATATGATTTGGCCCTTCTCCACCCCAAGAAAAGAGGGCAGGCCGTTGGCTCCAGGGGGGGCGTTGCCCCCCCCCCACGAATGGTTTTGACGAATTGCATGAAGAATTGAATGTGTTAATAACAAGAGAAAACGTTCCTAGAGAAGGCAGGGTACGAATTCTACAGGATGTATCTTTAATCCCTGCAATTGCTGTTGGAGATGTGAATGGCGTAATTGAAATATCTGATAGCGAGGATGAATTGGTGATTGATTTAACCACACCTCCAGCTGTGGATGCAGGACGTTTCGATATTGACATGGATGTGGGTGGTTTACCCACACCAATGTCGTTGAATAATTTGGAACCTAATATTGTTTTAGATGATTTAGAAATGGATTCAAATGTTATTGTACAAGTTTTGGTTCAACAATATTATGTAAATTTTAGTGCACAAAATTTAGAGAATTTAGACGAACGAATTGTTAATGAGTTGAAAATAATGAAGTATATGATTTCGTTTTAGAAAATTTACCTGATGTTGAACAAAATGTTGTTGCAAATGTGGAAGAGCAAAATTTAGTTGATCAAAATTTGAATAATGTTGTTGAAAATTTAGTTGAACAAAATTTTGGGGAACGAAATTTGGAGGTTGAAAATTTGAATGAACAAAATTTTGAAAATGTGTCTGAAGAGGCTGTGGAAGATGTCTGCTCTAGGGGGGTGTTTGAAAATTTGGGGAACTTGTTGCGTGAGCATGCGAGGAATGAACGGTCTAAATTTAGAGTGAGGCGAATGTTTGCGAATGAAGAGCATGAGAGGATTGAAAATGGACTTCCTTCGTCGCCTCTTCCGAATGAAGTCCATATGCGAGAGTGTGCGCAAATTATAGATGTGAACGATCCGTTTTTGTATGAGGATATAAGTGTTCCTGTCGCTGTTCCTCCGGTGTCGTGGTCACCAATTTCGTCGCTTGCATCTGCGCCGACGCCTCCCGGTTTGGATGTGGTGCAAGAAAGAGAGCTATCGCCCCGTCCTTCAACATCCAAAATGGATGTTGAGAACAGAGCGGTATCGCCCCGTCCGTCCACATCCAAAATAGGGGTGGATGAAGGTGACGATGATGAGGAATGGAAGCAAAAGTGGCCCGCTACCCCTGCCAGCTGGAAAGGTGTAGGATCCTGATCTGGCTTGGTCGAGGAAGGCGCGCTCGACCAAGCAACTTTGGACAACATTAAAAGAAAACAACGCAGAGCAAAGCTCCTTAAGACCCGTAACAAGATCAGAGAGCTGAGAGAGCTAGCGAAGAAGTATGAATGGCAATTTGAGAATGTTTGGTTTGATGATGTGCATGAGTATCTAAGAAGGAGAGATTTGCATGAAAAGTGTATGAAAGAGTGGAAAGAGTGTTTGAAAGTTCTTAGAGAGTTAGAGGAATGAATGTAAAGGTTGGTGTGTGTGTGTGTGTGTGTGTGTGATGCACTTTATCGTCGAGTAACGTTCTCAATGTATTAGATGAAGTGCGATAAGTGCAGCAAATCTTTCTCGAGAAAAGATGCTCTCAAACGCCACTTACAAAAATATTGTAAGGATACCACTGGGGAAGGTCCAGCCCCAAAACGAACACGGGTGGTTCCACCTGCAGGTAAGGTTTTTTGATAAATAGTCTTTGGAATTTTTTGTGCTGAGTATGATATCTTTTAGACCTGGTCTTCTGTGAGCCGTGCAGGGAAAATATGCTGCGTTCCAGCTATGCAGCGCATACGCGAACTAATGATCACAAGGAAAAAGCTGCCCGAGCATTAGATGGGGAAGAGGGGATAGCTGTTATGGAGTCTGCATTCAAGTCTCGTATTGCTAGCTACAGAGTCTCCACTAATGAACATCATGTGGA
Source organism: Agrypnus murinus (assembly GCA_929113105.1). Classification (NCBI taxonomy): domain Eukaryota; kingdom Metazoa; phylum Arthropoda; class Insecta; order Coleoptera; family Elateridae; genus Agrypnus; species Agrypnus murinus. The sequence goes on from OV816023.1 coordinate 61,452,580, forward strand.
TACGTCGGAGTTTATGGAGGATATTAAAGCTAAGGTGTTCAAAGTTCTAAGTAATGAGGTGAACAAGCATACCTCGATAAAAGTAAATGTGGAGTTATTTGGATATTACGTTCTCGAAGCCAAGGGTTTGGAAGATATCAAGTCCTTCAACACAAAGAATTCTGTTATCAGTTCAGGTTCTAATCTAGAGGGATATTACGAAAATATCACTGAAATATTGGCAACTAAGTCTGAGGAATTTGCAGAGCGAGAATCAGGTATGACATTTAAAACGGTGTGGAAGCGAAAACTTATGTGTTTTTTATGTTTCCAGGTTGGACGTTAGTCAGATTGCTGTTTTTAGAAGTAAACGTTAATAAGTTTAACCCTCTACGTGCTTCTTCTTACATCCCCCTACCCCCGCAGATGCGAACAAAGGGAGCTGTCATTAACGTGCAGAATAATGATGAACGATGCTTCGCTTGGAGTTTGGTATCCGCTCTTGTGCCCCCTAACGGAAGTGCTCACAGATGCAACTCGTATCCGGACCCCAACGAGGTATTGAACTTGACGAATGTGGAGTTTCCGGTAAAAGTAAAAAAAATAGATAAGTCTTTGAACGATAATCCTCGAATTTCCGTGAACGTTTACGGTTTGGAAAAGATTTTTGAGAATAACGTTCTAAAGTATGAGGTAGTTGGACCTTTGTATTTTTCGAAAATTAAAAGAGAAGTACATGTAAATCTCTTATTGGTGGAAGACGATCACGGAAATGGGCATTATTGTTGGATTAAGAATTTTTCTAGGTTATTACACAAACAAATTAACAAGCACCATGGAACTAAATATTTTTGTGATGGTTGTTTGCAATATTTCGCGACGCCTGCGAACAATTATCCCTAAATGAGCAGCTAAAGTTGGTGCATCAGCGGCACAGATTACCGCTTGTAAATCGGGATAATTGTTCACCGACGCCGCAAGTTTTTAAACATAGCGTATTGTTGGGTGCAGGATGCAAACGCGGTATAATAGTAGGCAGTTCCGGATGTGGTAAAACCAACCTAATGATAAGTTTACTAGAACATCCAAACGGTTTACGCTTCGAAAACGTATATGTCTATAGTAAATCTCTTTATCAGCCGAAATACGCATATTTGCGCGATCTGTTTCGATCATTACCCATCGATTATTTCGAATACGATTCTTCTGAAACTATATTACCGCCTAAGGATGCAAACCAAAACTCGATTATTATCTTCGATGATGTAGTTTGCGATAGTCAAAGTACCATACGTGATTACTTCTGCTTCGGGAGACATAAACACATCGATTGTTTTTATTTATGTCAGACATATTCTGCGATACCTAAACAACTCGTAAGTGATAATTCAAATCTCATTGTCGTGTTTAAGCAGGATAATACTAACTTAAAACACATATTTAACGATCATGTTAGCGGGGATATGACTTTCGAAGCGTTTAAACACTTGTGTTTACACTGTTGGAAGGAGAAATATGGCTTTTTAGTAATCGACAAAGATTATCCACTTAATGGGGGACGTTATCGAAAAGGTTTCGACTGTTACTTCACCATAAATACTGAAGACACGAACTAAACGTTTTAGTAAACATGGACAAGCGTGTAGCAGAAGACTTGGTTAAAGCACGACGTCATGTTAAACAGAAATACAAAAGTCTCAAGTCTGAAATTGCACGGTCAGAAGTGGAACTACAGCGCCGCTATCAACCTATCACTCAACCATTGCGTGAGTTTATAACCGTTGCGTGAGTTTATTCTCCCATACCTACCTCGACTCCGAAAAAATTTTATAAACGACTTCCACCCGCAAGACGAATAGGTATGCCTCGCGAACCATCACCTATCGCCCAAAGAATGCGCACTACTAGCGTTCCCTCACCTGATATCTCGGTTTTTGAAACAGAAGTCCTGGAAGAATCTGGGATCCCAACATTGGATCAATTGAAAGAACAACTTGCTGCTGTTGGGTTCAGCCCGGAATTCCAAACTTACATAGATGAGACCTTTTCTGGTAGAGCTAAAATGTATATGGAAAACATGTTCAAGGATACTAAGAACGAGTTCGATCATCATTATGGAGTACGATTCCATCCGGAATCTCACCAGTACCTAATCGGAGACGCCGTACTCACTTTTGACGAGAACGACTTTATTATTAAAAACCCTCAGGCACAATTTTTAAATATACAGGCACGCCTGGTTTTTAAGTAAGTAAAATCTAGATTGGTTAAAATATTATCTATACAGCTTTTTGAGAACTCACTCACCCTAGTAAAGTCTTTAATTGTATAGTGTAAGTCAAAAGATGTAATTATACTTATTAAATCTATTAATTGTGGTGAGTTAATTAAAAAATCAACATTAAAATCACCAAAAATAACAATGCGTTTGCCACTATAGTCTCGCCAACAAATGAAGGATTTAAATGAACGCGTGCACATCAGCTGTGAGAACATTACGATAAGCTAAGGATGTAAACAGAGTATTGTGTTACTAGAGACGTTTTAAAAAAGTCAGTAGCGTACGTTCGGATAGTACTTTTTAACATTATGTAAATTTATCATCGTTGAAGTATCTATTCAACCTTAATAACGATTTATAATTAAAAATCTCATTACGTTTTAAATGGCATAGGGCAATGAATACATTTAAAGAAAAGTAATTGCAAAAATTTTAACTATAAATCGTTAAAAGTAAAAAATAGGGAATCAATCAATAATCATAACTACACAAAATCATAACTGGTGTTAATTTACATTTTTAAGTGCATAAAACTGATACTAAATAATGGCAATCCTTTTTATATATTAGGAATCGCACTGTATAATAATTTACCAATTTCAATAAAACAATTAATGCATAAACAATTGGTTACTGTTTTAAAGGAATTACTTAACTATTATAGTAGTTCTTAAGAATTTTTGTTTATAACAATATTTTTGCTTTCATATATTTAATTTAATTTATATTTTTTGCCGTTTACTTGTATACATGTTACATGGAAAACAAAAATATGCCTAACTGTGAGTCAAATAGTATTTTATAGGTGGAATGAAATAATTAAACTTGGACGTTAATAATAATTGTTCTTATAGTATAAATTAATTTCATTTTCCCTATTTTGTACGTGTATTCGATTATAATCGAATACAACATTAAGCATCAATGTTAGCCTTCGTAAAGGACATTTTGTGACGCTACTGAATCATTCCAGTTTATCAGTTGTTTCTGTTATCAGATAAATTTCTCGAGTCGACCACGTGATCATGAGGTGAACACTGCGTGATTTGAGATGCTTTTTACAATTCTGCCCTTGTGATATCGGTAATCTTAAATCCTTCATTTGTTGGTGAGACTATAGGTGAAATCTTTAACAGCATACTTTCAAAAAAATGTAAAAAATGATCAAAATTACCTTTACCAGATCTGTATAAAACAATAAAGATACTATTTTCATATTCGACACCACAGATTTCCAAATCAATCTCAAAACAGAAATTCATAACATCCAATACTTTACACACGGTACCTTTCTTTACAAAAAGAGCAACACCACCATGTTGATGTTTCCTTCTACAAAAACTGGTAGCTAAATCATAATTTGGTATGTTAATAGTGTTTAAATTCTCTTCGGTCAACCAATGTTCTGCAAAACAAATAATCTGAAAATTGAAATCATTAATAAACAAATTAATTTCGTCTACTTTATTGGATAAACATTGAATGTTAATGTAAAACGCATTAAAACCCGATGTGAAATCTCCAATTAGGTTGTCGTTGTGGGAGTTCTTCGAGATTGAAAAAACTTGCGTACAGATGCACCTTGCGGCCACGTACCTCCATCAATAGCCTTTTCGATATTACTTGTATTAATCCGTACTTTAAAGGATGAGTAACACCCAGGATACTTTGGTACTAAATTTTTCACACGTTACTTCCGGAAACACAGGTTTAAGATAATTTACCATTTCCAAAGCCGTTACATAAGGATGTAATCTAGATACGTGTAAGAAAGAAGGTTTAGGTATTGTTTTGAGACTATTTGTTTTTGTACCAACTATATTCAACTGAGGGTTTCGTTGCACTGTTTTTTTAGTAATTTTAGAATTCAAATTAGCTAAACTTGCTTTATTATCTTGATTTTCAGCCATCATGTCAACTCCAGATGTTAAGTTAATCACTTCATCGGTTTTTAGCACAAATTGAGCTTGTTGAACAGCAGCAGATACCTGTTGTGCAGATATCACTTTTTTCTTTTGCGTATTCGAGCGGTCATTTGATGTAAAATTTTTATTTTCCTTGACATTGACACTTGCATACTTTTCCTTTATAATCTTATCATTCCTTGTCACATTTGGTTCGGATTTTTCTTCAATGTAATTTATTTTATCATATAATAACGAAATCTTTTCACGTAATTCTTTAATTATGATGTCTTTTTAATTTAAAATGTAGTTAAACAACTGAAAGTCGATTTTATTTTGAAAATCTTCATTAGTTCCAAAAAAGATGTTCTTATCTTCTTCGTGGGTTAACACATTTTCATTATTTATTTCGCAACACACAATTACGTCGTCACTTAAAAATTTAATATTATTACGCAGTTTAGCGCAACCTTGATGATACATAGCGGAGCATATTTTACATTTTACTCCTTTTAATAATCGAGCTTTAAATCTTTCACATTGCAGAGCAGAAACCGCTTGACTTTCACTTGCCGCCATCTTGAAGCGAATCGAATCGAATTGAGCTTATAAGTGTGGATATGTAAACTGTCACAGAAGTTGTAAACTGTTACCCTCAATACATTTAGAACACATTTAAATATACATCAACACAAAGTTATTAACTCCAATTTTTCAAATACATCTAACTTAAATACCAATGTAAATAGAAACAATGACAACAATATTTATCCGACAATCCCATAAATAATACAAATGAAGAACTGAGTGTAGAGTATATTAAAAGTGTTATAAAGCAATTTGAATCCGATACTGCTCACTTAATTTCCAATTTATATAATAATTCTTTAATTCCAAAAACTGTAGTGCAGACTGTTGTTGACAATTTGATTTTGATTTTTCTTCAGGATACTTGACAAGCATACAAAATTTAGTTTTGAGTCATTTACAAAAAACTTGCAATGTTGATGTTTTTAATTCGTTGAAGAAACTTTTTGAAATGTTTAAATATCCTTTTTCATTATTTTCAACTGAATATTTTCAATTATTATTGAATTATTTTCAACAGGATAAAATATTTTAAAAATAACGGTAGTTTTATATGTCCAGAAGAATTTGTAATTAGACAAGAGTTAGTCCAAAACACTGTCCACAATAAAGTTACTTTGGAGCCTTAGATTGTTAAAGGGCAGTTTATTCCATTGCAAAAAGTGCTTAAATCCCTATTTGAAATGCCTAATATTTTTAAAGTTATGTGTGACAATTACAACAATTTATTAAAATCTGATAATACTGGTAAATTACAAAACTTTATTCAAGGAGATTTATGGAAGAATAAAATTACAAATTTTACTGATAAAATAGTTTTCCCCTTGTTCCTATACCATGATGACGATGAATGTGGCAATGCCCTTGGTTCACATGCAGGTTCAAACAAAATAGGTGCAGTCTATATTTCATTACCATCTATGCCTCAAGAGCTATTGTCTCATTTACAAAATATTTATATTGCAGTATTGTTTTATCCTAAAGACAGAAAAAAACTTGGAAATAAGTGTTTTATAAAATTGTGGAAGAATTGGAATATTTACAAAATGAGGGAATAGAATTAAATTTAAAAAACAATGACGCTGTTAAAGCTTATTTTGTGCTAGGACTTTTAGTAGATAACCTAGGGTTAAACTCCATTTTAGGTTTTGTTGAAAGCTTTTCAGCAATTTACTCGTGTCGTCTTTGTAAAGTATCTAAAGATGTTTTACATACACAATGTGCAGAAAACGTATCAATTTTGAGGACAGAAGATATGTATAATTTTGATGTGTCAGATTTAAGTCGAAATAGTGGCATTAAAGAAATAAGTATTTGGCATAACGTAACTCATTTTCATGTTACTACTAATTATGCTGTTGATCGTATGCATGGCATATTTGAAGGTATTTGTAATTACACAATACTTTTTTCTCTTGAAACTCTTAATAGTAGAATTATAACATTTAATTATAATGATTTGGAAAAATCAAATAAACCTCCACAAATTACAAATATTGATCATATAAAGATGTCGGCTTCTGAAATGTTATGTTTTTGTCGATATTTCGGTCTTATAATTGGCGACTTGGTGCCTATTGAAACTCCAGTTTGGGATTTATATATTATGGTTAGAAAAGTTATCCATATAGTTACTGCTCCAACTATACAAAAAGATGCATTAACTGATTTTAAAAAAACAATTGAAACATTTTTAGCACTTTATTTAAAATTTTACAAATCAAATTTGAAACCTAAATTTCATCACTTATTGCATTATCCTAATATTTATTTACAAGTTTCGATAGTTATTACAAGAAATAATACATATTTCATCCTTAAGATTCAAGTCCAAACACAGAGAGCATCAAAAATGACATCAAACATTAGTTGTTCAAGAAAAAAATCTTATTTATACTTTTGGCATTTAAACGCCACCTAAAACTTTGTCATCAATTTAACAATAATAATTTTTTAAATGATAAACCCCAAACTGGATTATTATTAAATATAAATTATGATTTTCAGGAAAAGTATTTTCCAAATTTTAACTTAAATAGTATTAAGTCCTGTTCTTGGGTTAACATTAAAGGAACTTTATATAAATCTGGAATGGTTTTAATAGAAAAAGCTGACATACTATTTTTGTTAATAACTGATATTTTGTTGTCTTCTGACTGTGGCATTTATTTTGGTGGTCGTATAATTCATACTTATTAACTCATAATACTATAATAAGTATTCATTCATTCTTATTAACTTCTTATAAACTCTGCTTATAAATTCTTGCATTTACACCTAAGGTCGAAATATAACGTGGAAATTACTATTAGCGAATTTCCCAGTTACAATGTTATGTCCTATACCAGAAAATCACTTATATCTTGGAAACTATTTACAATAGAATGCTAAAGTGGGGTGTTTTGAACAGTATTCAATAAGACCTACAACTTTGCTCGACTGACTTTTCCTCTAAAATATTTAGAGGAGCCAATATTTAAAAAATTGTATTTTTACATGCTATTTCCCTATGTTACAAAACCGATAATACACCCTGTATAAATGTATTTGCATTGTTATATATTTTGCAAATATTGTCAATCTCTTTATTTTTTACTTTTGTTTTAATTACTTTTTAATAAAGCTATGTTTTCTTATCCAAACTATATTTCTTTATTTCGCTATTATTATGTACTAAATAAAAAAAGTTATTCTTACTACTTTATTGTGGTAAAATATACCCCACATATATGGAATTACTTGACTGTAGAATAGTAAACTATACTAGTGTTTCATATAGTACAGTCCAAAGTTATGATATTGTTTACTTCTTTAGCAAGCAGATTAAACCTTAACTACTGTTATATAACAAACAACATAGTAGTGATTCTTACCAACTTGTGCCGCAATTTCACCATTAAGTTAGGTTAAATCTCCTATATAGAATGGTAAGTTTTACTTATTCGTTTGGCCACATGTACTGTTGTGATAATTAAATAATATTCAATTTGGCCTAGTAAATTTTACTGCAAACTATGTGAAAAATAACAATTTACAATTGTTTTATAACTATTCTGTTTAGCAAAATTGACTTCTTGAATGAAGTTGTTTGTACTATACTAATATAGTAAAATTAAGAAATATACAGTACTACAATAAAATAGTACAACTTACCATTTTCGTGGGTTGTCACTATAATCACCACAAATTGTGGTGCATAAAACCACAATTGTAGGAAAATCAACCATATATTTTTTTGTGTGGCAAGTTCCTAGATGTTTTGAACCATCGGAATAATTCTGGGATAATTTCTCATGCCTGGGATAGTTTTACATATAGGGATAGTAGACATTTACGAAGCTTTTGAAATATAGAAACACAAACTCGGAGTATCTTTAGTGAACTAGCTTAGTAATTGTCCGTTACTGGAAGTGTCAGATATTTAATTTTTTAATATTTTTATTTTTTTATCTATTTTTTTGTACTTATCTTAGCGATGTGTTTGTTTATATCTACATTACCTTTGATAATGACAGCTCATTTTGATTTATTTCACGGTTATTTAAAGAACCATCCATCATTGAGGAAGTTCAAAGTAAGAATGTAACTAGTATCCTAGCTAGGATACCTACCCAAGAAACACATAGTGATCTATAGACCATCTATCTACCATCTACCTCATCTAAATTCCATCTACATCTACTATCGTACATCTAATAGATGTAGTTTAGACACAGTAATTTATTCTGTCTATAACGCTATATCTTTTAGACATGTAATAGACATTATCTATAATTTTAAAAAAGGTATTATTATGCTTTAAATTAACCTGATAAAAGTTTAGCCTCTTGCTTAAAAATAGTTTGTTAGGGAAAATAATGTTAATTTTCAATGAAAAAAATTTTGTTTAATGTTATCTGAAATGCGTCTAATTGATGTAACTTTTTGACCGAAAACACATGCTAAAATATATACCATCTATTTACAATCTAACTTAGATGAATCGGAACTGAGTCTATTGTCTTACATTTAATAGATGTAGTTTAAACATACTATTTAATTGTGTCTATAAGGCAATATATTTTAGACATGTATTAGACATTATCTAAAATTTTTAAAAATGTTTTATTATGCTTAAAAATAACCTGGTAAAAAGTTTACCTGCATGCTTAAAAATAGTTTGTTAGGGATAATAATGTTCATTTTTCATAAAAATTTTTTTTTAATGTTATCTGAAATGCGTCTAATTGATGTAACTTTTTGACCGAAAACACATGCTAAAATATATACCATCTATTTACAATCTAATTTAGATGAATCCGAACTGAGTCTATTGTCTTACATTTAATAGATGTAGTTTAAACATGCTACTTTATTGGTCTATAAAGCTATATATTTTAAACATGTATTAGACATTATCTAGAATTTTCAAAAATTTGTTAATTATGCTTAAAATTAACCTGATAAAAAGTCTACCCTTGCTTAAAAATGGTTCCATAAATAATGATAATCTTTATTTTTCAATTTTATTTTTTTATTGTTATCTAAAGTAAGAATTTTGACACTCCAATCGCCTCCAGTAAAAATAACAGAAATAATATTTCTGTGAGCGGAAGTCTTTTCAAACTTTAATTATCATACATGCACCAAACATTTTCAATTAACCTTGCCTGAGGGACGTTTGGAGATTAGTATTTTTCCTGGAAAAGATCAGGGTTTTCCGACCCCGGCTCCTCGGCATTTGCCTATCGGTACCTGTTTGTATTTTTACTTGTATTCATATTGAAATAACAATAACATTCTAATAATAAACATAATCAGAAAGGACATCTCCTTTCTCAATAAACCCCCAATATTGCAACCCTGCACCCACGTGATGGCCATGCGGCCTGTTCGTGAACTTTGGATGTTGGCAGGGGGTAGTTATTGTTGAATTACCGTTATTGTTCGGTACTCAGTTCGTTTGTAGAACTACCAGAAGAAGTATCTCTGCTGCTTTGGGTATCTAGTTTTTGCATTTATAATATAACAGCAAAAAGTTATTGTTCTAAACTTGCTTGTATATTTGAGATTGTAAAAAATTCTTATTTTATACTCTAATAAGAAATATTTAATTTACAGAAAAACAGACTGGCTATAATAGGAGGTGGAACCGTGAGACGACACCCCAACGACACCAAAAAAATCAAACATAATTTGCTGTATTTTATAAGTATTGAGTGCTGTTAAGATTCCATTTGACTTTTTTAATAAAAATTAAACAGATTATTGTACGTATTATCTTTAACATGATGTCTGATATACCGTCTATGCAAATGCAAAGAACAATGGTAAAAAGCTCTTGATTTTGGTAACAGAGAGGTCAACGCACAAATTATACATCATTTTGTTTGTCTTGATGTGAGGATTCTAATGGTATCAAGGACAGACTCCCGAGGGAACAAAAGTTATTAACACATTTGTAGGTTTACACGAAAAGGAACCTCACGGAAGTAATCCATAGGACTTCTTTTCCCATCACATCTTTTAAATGGTGCAATATCAAGTATCAAATGTATTAAATTAATTAAAATAATATGCTGATTCTAGTAAAATAAAAGTTTACAAATTGTTTATTTTACCAGAATCAGCATAATGAGCCATATGAATAAAATGTAGCAAATACTTTTGTGCTTTTACTACTGTTAATAAAAGATAACAGATATGATTTTTAATTAATAAGAATAAGAAAGATGCATAGTAAAAGCATCTATGTGCTATATTTTATACACATGACGTATTATTTTGATTAACTTGATACTGGATATCGGCCATTTAAAAGATGTGATGGGAAAAGGAATCCTATGGCTTACTTCCGTAAGGTCCCTTTTTGTGTAAACCCACAAACGTTTTAATAGCTTCCGTTCCCTCGGGAGCCTGTTCTTGATTTTGGTACCATTAGAATCCACACATCAAGACGAACAAAATGATGTATAATTTGTCCGTTGGCCTCTCCGCTACCAAAATCAGCAGATTTTTACCATTGTTCTTTGTAGTCTATTAGAACATCTAAAAAAACTATAAGTTAGACGTCGGATATTCCGTCTACGCAAATGCAAATTTGTAGTCTATTAGAACATCTAAAAATAGTATAAGTTAGACGTCGGATATTCCGTCTACGCAAATGCAAATTTGTAGTCTATTAGAACATCAAAAAATAGTATAACTTAGACGTCAGATATTCCGTCTAAGCAAATGCAAATTTGTAGTCTATTACAATATCTAAAAGTAGTATAGCTTAGACATCAGATACAGGTCCTAAGCAGCTGCAGATTTGCAGTCTTATTAGAACATCTAAAAATAGTATAACTTAGACGTCGTATATACAATCTAAGTTGCGGACATTTAGTGGTCTACAATGCATCTAGAAAATACAGTCGATAGACATATATGCTAGATGTTAAGTAAATGTTTATTAGATGACACTGTGTTCCTTGGGTATATACTGAATGGATAACAACAGAAGATGGATTGTCTGGCAAAGAAGCGAGCAAGCAATATTTAAGTTCAAATATTAAATTTTAAATGCATAATTTAGTCTGCAGATATTGATGGCAATAAATTAGACACTGACTAGATGTGTGGTGACTGGATTTCGATAATTTATGCAATCTAGGCTGGTGATTGGTTGCTATTGTAGCTAGTGTTGACTTTTACTAGCTAATCTTCTTACTACTTCTTTTTACCGACTACTGAGTAAACATCAACTATAATTGTTTAGAAACGTCGAGCTTTTCTACTTGAGGTGTTGAATAAAGAATATATTTTACAATTAACAATAGCAGTTATTTGCATGAGCAGTGCGTGATCAAAGTATTAGGATCTGTGCTAAACAGCGTATATCTAATTTAAAAAATATAAAATCAAGACGTTGCTTTTGCATAGAAAAAACTCTTGCAGGCATACAACATTTATAACTGCTACTTCATTACATGTTTTGATTAACTAAACTAAAAAAATGTACTGCTTACTTTAAAACTCTCATTTTTGCAAGTGGTTCTAATAATGTGATCACCCACTGTAGATAGGCATACTCATAGCAGCCCAACACTTCAAGGTTATTCACTTCGTAACATTAGATATAACTTTTCAAATATTTTCAGATTATGACATTAATCATTTGTTTGTTACAGATTAAGCAGTAGAATGGATAAAGAAGATGGAGCATACGATTTACCTAATGACATAGCCGAAGAACTACTTTGTTCCAACTGCAATTTGTACATTTCCTGTGGCCCTGTGAAGATGGGACCTGGTGGTAATTCCATTTGTCGTCGTTGCTCAGTTCTAGGCTATGCTGAGATTGAACATATTCTTTGAAAAGTCTATGAATAAGTTTAGATTTCCCTGTGCATATAAAGCACAAGGATGTGATAAGCAATTACTGTTTGGAAAATCTTTGGAATATGAAAGTATGTGTCTGTATCGTACACTTCCTTGTCTTTCGTTACCATTTAATAATTGCATTGAACCTGTAAATGGCCTCAATATATACAAGCATTTTGTGAAAGATCATAAGGATTTAATTATAAGTGATGGGCAATTTAAACTTGATCTAGAGAAAGATTCGCAATTAAATCTTGTTATGAAATACAATGGTACAGTAATTATTATTCAATATAATCAATCATACCCCTATTAAGAGAAAGCTAGTTTTAAATGTTGCATATTTTACTAAACACATTTAGCAGGATCTTTCTTATAAGTTGCAGTTTATTAATGGTTTAGAATCAGATCTTACATCTTACTGTGAACTGTAGAGAGCATCCTTGTTGTTTCTAAGATTATTTTCCTCTTACTGAACAAAATTTGTCCACAATTATTTTCAGTATTGCAGACTATTTACCAGCCATAAATAACACTGGCCAACACATTTTTTGCTGACTTGTATATGAGACTTGTTCTTTACTAATTTGGGTGTGCTGAATCCGAAAATCATATTGGTTTTTGCGTATCACGTCAAAATTTAATTCTATATCATTTTATGCTCTTTGAAGAATTGCAAATGCGGCCACGTTGTAACTTAAGAACTTATACGATATAAACAAAGTATAAAATTATAATAATTCATTTAGGTACAATATTTACACAATGATCATTCAAAAAAACTACAAAAGTGTTAGTAATAAAGAAACAACAGTCAGGGAATAAATTTTCGTTTGTAGCACTTTCTGCTGTGCATTTTGGTTTGGCAGTCCCTTTGAACACTCCAACAGTAGTCGGCCATCATATGAGAATCCCATTTTCCTTGGTACCGAGTTTCCATGGTTTTTAAATCTTGATGAAATCTCTCGCCTTGCTTATCGCTTACAGCACCTAAATTCTCGGGAAACCTATCAAGATGGCTATGATGGAAATGAAGCTTTATGCTCATGTTACAACCTAGGCGGTGAAATTTTACAAGCATTGATTGCACTAGCTCTTTATAATTGGATGCTTTTTTGTTTCCAAGAAAATTGTTCGCGACCATCGTGAATGAAGTTCAGGCTTCTTTTTCTGCTTCGTTCATAGAGTTGATGAAATTTGGATATCTCATTAAAGTTCTAATTTGAGGTCCATCAAATACCCCAGCTTTGATTTTTTCGTAACTTAGTCGTGGAAACTTTTCACATATGTACTGAAAACAGTCACTTTGCAAATCTAGTGCTTTAACATATTGCTTCAAAAGACCCAGTTTGATGTGAAGAGGTGGAAAAATTACTTTTTCTCTGTCGACTAAAGGTTGACTTATAATATTCTTGTCTCCAACAACTAAGGATGTTCTAGGAGGCCAATGTTTCTGAATCCAGTGTTGGTTTCTATCTCGACTATCCCAGAGGCACAAAAAGCAAGGAAATTTTGTATATCCTCTTTGAAAACCAAGTAAAAAGCTTACCATTTTGAGATCCACACAGATGGCCCAGTTATGGTCTGTATATTTTAGTAAATCTATCACCTTATCAATGTCGTCATATTTTTCCTTTAATTGAACGGAATATTCAATAGGAATTGAACCGAAAACATTCCCGTTGTGTAGTAGGACACACTTGAGGCTTCTGCTGGAACTGTCGATAAACAAACGCCACTCACTTGGGTCATATTGTACAACGCCCATTTGAGTTAGCAAATCTGGCACATTGTTACAATAAACAAATTCACATTCTTGTTTAAAATATTGAACAAGATCACTTTCCCTTTAACGATAAAAAGTTATCTTCGTACCTTGCTTCAGTAAGTTCTTTTCATTTAACATTGAAGCTAGCAGTTCCGATGATTCCTTTGATAGGCCCAAATCCCTTACTAAATCATTTAATTCTGCTTGAGTAAAGCGTTGTGGTCCATAATTAGAAACTATATCTTCATTGGCAGAATCTACATCTGAATCATCTTGCTCTTCAATAACATCTGACATGTATTCAGCATCCGAGTGCTCAAGTGAAGGAAGCTCTTTATAAACTGGCACAGGTATTTCATCGGAATGAAGTACTGGTCGAATCGCAGAGTCAATATTCGGATATACAATTTTATTCTTATTCTTGGTATTATAACCGGAGGTCTGATTTAAACAAAAGTAACAATCATCTACGTGGGTTTTCGGTTCACGCCATATCATTGGAACGCCAAAAGCTAATTTCTGACGTTTTCCTTTGCTCCACTGCCGCAAATTTTCCACACCTGATTTACACACTTTATGTGGAGCCCATGACTTGCCTTGATCAGCAAGTTTTCATCAAAATAAGCCAAATACATTTTCTTAACGAAAACACTAATATTTGTCCTTTGACTGGGAACGGTGAAGCTGCCACAAATGTAGCAGAAAGAATCGGCACTATTTACACATCTTCGAGTAGTAGACATGATGTGGTTTCTTCACTAACAACTAACATGTAACTAGAATTTTCTTATCACCCTTGCTTACTTTTAAATAGTTCTAAGTGATCAATACTTTCTAATAAAATCTCATTAAACCCTAATATGTTGACGATGAGGACTAGCTTAGTAGACTTGATTACTTTACAATTGTTTATTACTTAATTATCTAATTAAGTACTTAAATAGTATGCAATATTATTAAATATTATTATTATGGTACAAGTATTAGTATTATGCTAATGACTAAATGTATTTGGAAAGTCTAAGAATTACGTAAACAATTAAGAATTTGCTTCATTTAGTTAACGATTTTCAAGAATTTTGGATTCGGCAAACAAGAAACGCCGTAGAAAAAAAAACCTGACGTGATAGGGAAAAACGGGATTTATATTTGCATGGCAGACTTTAGTGTACCAGGCAGGAGCTGTAAAAAGTCAACACTGCAGTTTTACCCATATTCTCAAGGAGCACTAGATTGTATTTATTTCAAAAACATACAAAACAGAAGTTGATATTTCAAATCTTGGTTAGAATCATGTCAAACAACTGTCACCGTGTTATCTTCTTAAGAAGTATTAGTAGATAATAGACCTGTGTCTGTGCAAATTAAGAATATCTCTGGATTAGTGTTTTATTCCTTGTAAAATTTTAAAAATTGTATGAATAAACAATGCAAATTTATATTTAAGAGATTTTATTAATAAGAATGAATAAGTTTATTATGAAACTAACCTATTTATATAGTAGGTATAAATCAAGTTTAATATTTCCCAGTCCACCTAAACCGAAGAAGGTTTGAGTTGTGGTCTAGAAAACAAGGGGTAATTAATGGCTGATGGACATTCTTCAATTACATGTTAAGTTAAACTAAAATTCACAAAATAAACATCACCTATAACAGGTACATAAATCGTATTCGTAAAAATTCTTACGTTATTTAAACAATATGATTAAATTGGGCGGATTAGTTAACCTTCCCCTGTTAATTTGGCTAAAATAGTCATTGTCAGTGGTATATGACTCACTTCTTAAAAAAACTTAAACAAGTATTGCAGTTGGTTTTACTACAAATTTTGAAAGCTGTATAATTATCCAACAATATATATGGTGATATACTGAGAGATCTTCGTTTGAAATTTCAAAATCAGCTGCTGTGAATTAGCAAATTAACAATGATTTATATACCTACTATGTAAATAGGGTTAGTTTCATAATAAACTTATTTTCCGTTTTTTATTTATACAATTTTTAAAATTTTACAAGGAAAACACTAATCCAGAGATATTCTTAATTTTCACAGGAGTCTACTAATTTATCTATCTACTAATACTTCTTAAGAAGATAACACTGTGACAGTTGTATGACATTATTCTAACCAAGATTTGAAATGTCAACTTCTGTTTTGTAAGGTTTTGAAATAAATACAATCTAGTGCTCCTTGAAAATATGGGTAAAATTGCAGTGTTGCTTTTTTACAGCTCCTGCCTGGTACACTGGTAAAGTCTGCCATGATATTTGGCATTAGCGTACCAATTTTAGTTAAAATCAAATGTCAGATCAAAATCAGCAGAAAAAAATTTTTTTTTGTTGGCCAGTGTAATCCTAGGTTTATTACTATCAAGCTAACAATGATAGATCATTGAAATGGTGCTGTATCAAAAGATTTATCAGATTCAACGAATCAGACTAACTCAGAAATATTACTGCAACAAACACCGGTTGTTTCTTGCGCTGTATTAGAAAAGTATAGGTGTTCAGTTTGTTATGCAATTCCAAATCCTCCTGTATATACCTATGTATCCGAGGGTTATTGGCCTAAAACGATATGATTCTATTGTAATCAACAACTTAAACATAAAATTACTGAAATCAGTATAATTGAGGTAAATTTTCCATGTCATTGGAGAGGCTGTACTTTTGTCGGTAATGAGAATAATATTCGAGAACACATTGAAAAATGTAAATTTTAGGCATGTATATGTCCTAATTATTTATGTGATACAGGATATTATTTAAAACGTAATGAAATGAGGCATACGAAAGGACATTTTACTAACATAGTTCAATCTGAGTATGGCAAATATTTTAACATTTGGGACAATAAAGTGATTTTGATATACATTGTAGTAACAGGATATAGTATTTTTAAGGTAATTTGTTCTGATACATTATATAAATGTTGTAAACAAACAAGAGCTATTTTCAAAATTACACACTGATTATTGATACAAATTAGCATGTGATTCAAAAGTCTTCGAAGCTTAGGTGCTTATGCTGGGTGTGCCATTATATAGATTTTAATATATTTGTCATTATCATTTTGTAATTCAATAAAAGGTGCATCTCAGTTGACAGTTGCTAGAGTGAACAGTGTAGAGCTGGTGTACGTGACATCTGACATGACCAGCAGGTTTTGTGGTATCAGTATTATAGTTTGGGCTCACTGCTTTTCAGACGTCAAGTCCAATACACTTAGAAGGAATACATATCCAAAGATCACTCTGATGCTAGAACTTTTGAATCACATGATAGGGAAAAATTTCTATACATAAAATTGTATGCTCAGGCATAACTTTTTTCTTCGGAATCTATAATAAATATTACCAAAAACTAGTTGGTAGCTATTCCTTATTGTTTAAGAATTGTTCTCAGATAGCCTTTGATTATTTCTAGTAATTGATTTTGCACAAAAGTATTATTAAGCTATTTGGAAATAGATTTTAATCAGACTGAAAAACTAGTTTTGTAAAATTACGTCTGCATACATTGTTGTGTCCAGAATTTATGGAGAATACAAGAACAATTGTTGATTATGTTCTCAACATCTAATTTTGTCTGTCTAGATAGTGCTTACTAAATCGCATATTATCTAGATAAAGAACGACGCCTAGAACTTTTTGATGTTTTAAACCAGATTTTTATATTGAAAAAAGTATAAATTCAACAATTTCTCTTGTTTTAATCAGTGATTAGGATACTATTAAGTATTAATGATAATAAGACTTTTGTAGCAGATATCTTTGGGACCTATAGTCTCAAATGATGTACTATAAAAGTACTGTACGAACTATTAAAGGTAAGGGACCAGATTTCTAAATTGCATCTTCTTTTAATGCAGAGGTTCAACTATATGACAAAAAAAGCAACCACGAGCAAATGTTTAGTACACTGCTGGCTGACCATATATCCTTATCTCGTTGAAGCAGTCTGTTAGTGCATAATCAGTACAATTGCACTATGTAGAGAGAAAGCGATTTTTTTGAAAAGAGTTTACCATTTACATTCTTTAGGGTAGTCTTTTTTCATGGTTCGTACAGTATACAACTTTTATGGTAAAATATTAGTATTAGATACCAGAAGACTGATTTCAAACAAGTATTTATTATTATCTATGTAGTTATAAGATGTACACTATGTTACCTTAGAGAACAAGTCGCACACATCATCAATTTGTACATATTTGTTTGTGTGCATGATGACACAGTGACTTCTTTTCTAACGTTAGGCTTAAGTTAAGTGAATAAATAATATAGTATACCTAATCTATTTTTGCCTTCTTTTATTATTGAGGCACAATAAAATTAATTTTGTAATGTATAAATATAAATTTTATAGACACTTAATAGTAATAATAATTAATATTTTTATAGCAGATTATGATTTTTTATGGTCAATACTATAATATAAAATGCTTATATTGGGATAAACGTTTTGTAAAACGTTGTATTATTATTAAATAAACTTATGTTCTTATAATCAGAATTCTTAATTTATAATTTACTTATCTAGAATAGGAGAATTATTTAAAAGTGTCAAATGTGAAGCTTTTTTCAGTTTGACTACCGAACAGTGCTACTAAGTAAAAAATGTACTGCACTCAATGTTGCCAAATAGTAATTTCAAATTCGTGTTATAATAACATAATAATAAAGTAACGTTTACATATTTATTATAAATGAAATGATCTGCCACTTAGTTTGGCATTTATACGAAGAGATTTTAATTTTTTTGTAATAGTAATAATAAACCCTTTTATTGTTAATAGGAAATTTCTTAATTACAAAAAATATTATACATAAGTACTACAAATAATTATTTAATATACGAGGGGTCTAGAATCGAAGCAGAGCAATATCCATTTTTATCAAAAATGAGTTAAATATACCTTCTTGTCCAGGTTTAAGTTCTCTATTTAATGGTAATTTTCTTTTATGCTAAAATCAATTAAATTGCTTTCATTTCTCAAGGCAAAACTGGGGTTGGTTTCAAAACGAGCAATATCCAAGGTAGTTTTGCATTCATATACGGCAATATTTCATTTAACCAATCCATACAAACCAAAAAATGGAAGTTATAGAAACTTCAAAAGAGTACCTTGATATAGCATCTAAAATGTCATGCACTTGACTAGAAAACAGAAGTTAAAAAGGTTATTAAAATCCCAGATTCTTTCACTTCCAGTTTAAACTGCTTAAAAGATCCTATTTGACATTGTACATCTACTGGGAATATTTATTTCAGTTAAAGGAGATATTTACTACCCAGACAGCACACTTCGTCTTAAAGACATCTTTTTTATGTCCATATTATGTCTGAACGCCTGAAGATCAAGAAAAGACATCTTTTTGGAGGCACCTTAAAAATAACTAAACTGGACATCCTTAAGACGTATTTTAAATGTCTGTTACGTTTATTTTAAAATAAAGTGAGATAATACATATATTATTGCAACAAATTGTTTCCAAATTGGGCATTTGCTTATTATTATTAATTTAAAATATTAAATTTATATTTCACGGGTCTTAATTTTGTGAATAAAATTAAATTAAATATTTATATAATTATGTATAATTACTTATTTTAATTATCTAAAATTCTTCTTTACCTTTTAATTCATAAATAGCCTAGTTGCTTTAATATAAATTATAAAACTTGAATTGAATTAAATTGGACTGATAAATATGAGGTTATATGTACATAACTAAGGCTGAGGCACGTACTCATTTATGGTATTATAATTACAGATTATACCTTTTTATAGAGGTAGAATTTTCATTAAATAAATTTCATTAAGTAAATGTATAGAGAATATAAATTAATTAGAAAAATGTTCCAACTCGATTAAGAAGTTATAAATAACTGAATTTGTTTATTATAAATCCCTTATTGTTTATAAGAATATACCATGTTGGAAAAAAATATTTACTTGATATTAATCTTTATTCCCTTATGTAGAGAGATTTTTTGTGTTTTAGTAGCTTAGAAAAATAAATTTTTCTTAAATCGTTACACAAAAATGTTATTGTTAATAACTTTTGGAAAAACAAGAATTTTATCAAATCAATTAAAGATCAGGTACTATCATTAACTGATATAGGAAAATTCATATTAATATATAATATCGTACCACTGATAAATACGTGGTCCACTTCACGAATTTTGTCTCAGTTAAGAACCATAGATATTTCCAGGTTGTATGCAACTGCTTATTTACATTCTTAATTGGTTGTTCTCCACCGAACAGAAAATCGAAGGACTAAAGAAATCTCTCTAAGGAAACAGGCAGTATCAGCAAAAGGAGAAATTTAAATTAAAAAGAATTTTAATAGGGAAAGGGTTTGGATAGGCAGTATCTGGTTTTAGTAAACTTAGTAGAATATATTAACCCTCACAGAATTATAAATAGAAATCTAATTAGGTCTTTGCTCCTCTCAATCAAAGTTTTGTAAGACAATAAATATGACTTGGCTCTGCTGTCACAAGATATCTATTTGTAAATAATTGAAATTGAGTTTAATATAATACTAAAAATAAAAAGAATTTAATTTTGTTTCAGAAGTTGTTTCGTTTTGTTTAGACTAACCCTCTAACTCGTTTAAATTACACTAATTCTAAGCGCTACTATGAAAAAAAACTTAGGGTCAAATCATGTGCTTTATAGTGAAACTCTTGCTCAAGCAAATGATTTAGTTATACATAAGCTTTTACACAACATAGGTAAGTGAGTTATTGTTTTTTGATTAATGTAGTAGATGATCATGTCCATGCCAGAAAATTTAACAGGTTAACTGAAACCTGATTTACTGCTATGTTCCTTAATATGAACATGACATACCCTCCCTTGTCTCGCCACAATATGTAATAAATTTTTTTATTCCTGTGAGTTTTGTGTTCCAGTTTAACGAATTTAATAGTAAGTTTTCTTTTAGTTATAAGCATGAATCGTACAGCTTTAAATAAATACTACATGCGGGCAAAGAGGGCCCATGTAGAAATCTCGCCCCCTACAAAAAACTCAATTGACAATGAAGAATCAATTACAAGTGGTGATACCTCATTATCTCCTTCGATGGCGTTAAATGATTGTGATCAAGCCGAACCTTCACAATATATTGATGATGACCTTTCAGAGGACATCTAAGCAGTGGAGAATGCTCACACCCAGTATGCAAACCAACCAAGCATCTACATGGACTGTTGTCCAGTTCATAGATGATGGTACTGTGGAAGCTGTTCCATCCACTTGGATACAAGGGGATTTTTGTTACTGGCCATCGTTTGCTCAGCATAAACTTCTTTCATCCATAAGAAGATGTGAACCTCTTAATACTTGTTGGCAGATCCACAAAGTCTAAATCTTTCGCAACGCCACTTTTGGTAACTATTTATCTGTTTTGAGCTGTCTACATATAAATTTTTCTATACAATTTTTTAGATGATTATATGAAAGCCAGAAACAAGGCCAAGGTTGCAGAAAAAACCAGTGACTTGAACACTGCAGATAAAAATGAAAATGGAAATGTTACTAAAAGAGAGTTCAGAGAATCTTCTCAAGCAGTGATGATTCCATAGATGAAAGTGTTTTGTCATCTCCTCCAAAAATAAATATATATATATATATATATATATATATATATATATATATATATATATATATATATATATATCCAAATCCCAAACTGTCGCACCATATGTCGAATCTACACAATATCCCTTAAGATATTCACAGGTGATTCCATTTAATAAATTGATTTGATTATCTTCCAACTGGAGTGGAGCTCTGTAGTTTCGAAGATGAATTTTTAATGCAGCTACAACTACTACATCTTCCCATGTGTGACCGTTTTCGGTATATGTAGAGCCTTTACATTTTGCATTGTCTTTTACATGACCTATGACCGTTATCGCTGCTGAAGTAGTTCCATTTAAAATAAGTTTGCCCAAAAATTGATTATGAAGACGTAACGACTGAAATCTATGCATGTTTCTGCATGCTTCTTTGCCACTAGACACCAGGGAGGTGGAGAATCCTCCTGCTACAGGCGATGAGTGACTATGCATACCACAATGACGGATCAAACGGGTTTCTTCTATTAAACAAGCGTACACTTCTTGCAGTTTGAATTCAAACGTGTACGTGTATTTTTTCTTCCTGATATTCTGAATGTACATCTGGACATGGCTGAACATCCCGGATGGAAACGACGGTCAGGTTGTTATGACGACTTTCGCAGTCATACGCGATTAACACCAACACTGGATTAAAAAGTGCGCACATAATTGTCAGCGGTAAGAGGACGACGCACCACATCGTGGTTAATCTAAGAGATAAAAACAAATTACAATTATTGCCTAAGCAGTATAAATCTACTAGTAACTACAATGCAAGGACATATGTTTATCCTTGAATAAAAAGCAATAAACGAACAGTAAAATATACCCCAAAAGCGCAAAATTCCCATAAAGAAAGTATGTATATAACCTATCCTATATAAGTAGATTTGACAAGTATGATGTAGATGATCATGTCCATGCCAGAAAATTTAACAGGTTAACTGAAACCTGATTTACTGCTATGTTCCTTAATATGAACATGACATACCCTCCCTTGTCTCGCCACAATATGTAATAAATTTTTTTATTCCTGTGAGTTTTGTGTTCCAGTTTAACGAATTTAATAGTAAGTTTTCTTTTAGTTATAAGCATGAATCGTACAGCTTTAAATAAATACTACATGCGGGCAAAGAGGGCCCATGTAGAAATCTCGCCCCCTACAAAAAACTCAATTGACAATGAAGAATCAATTACAAGTGGTGATACCTCATTATCTCCTTCGATGGCGTTAAATGATTGTGATCAAGCCGAACCTTCACAATATATTGATGATGACCTTTCAGAGGACATCTAAGCAGTGGAGAATGCTCACACCCAGTATGCAAACCAACCAAGCATCTACATGGACTGTTGTCCAGTTCATAGATGATGGTACTGTGGAAGCTGTTCCATCCACTTGGATACAAGGGGATTTTTGTTACTGGCCATTGTTTGCTCAGCATAAACTTCTTTCATCCATAAGAAAATGTGAACCTCTTAATACTTGTTGGCAGATCCACAAAGTCTAAATCTTTGGCAACGCCACTTTTGGTAACTATTTATCTGTTTTGAGCTGTCTACATATAAATTTTTCTATACAATTTTTTAGATGATTATATGAAAGCCAGAAACAAGGCCAAGGTTGCAGAAAAAACCAGTGACTTGAACACTGCAGATAAAAATGAAAATGAAGCAATGAAAAAGCAATAAACGAACAGTAAAATATACCCCAAAAGCGCAAAATTCCCATAAAGAAAGTATGTATATAACCTATCCTATATAAGTAGATTTGACAAGTATGTCAGTGGTGGGAAGGTAGAAGGGGACTTAACTACTGGAGTCCGCTTTCCTTCTCAATTCCATTACGGCCTATGACCAACATTGATTGGCTGTAATCGTTCATGATTGAGCCCATGAATGGCTATAATTATAAAAATGTAAAAGTTAGAATATAATAAAAGTAAAATCATTAAACAAATATTAACATGCGTAATGAATTTCAATGTAGTCCACCAAAGGTTTATCGCATGAAGTAAAGTAAGTTAATATTGTTGATAAGTCTGTACCCGCTTATGGTACTGAGATAGTGCTTAGTAAGGCATAACGTGAACCGTTCAAGTTACGGATAATTAACTATTAATTGATAAATTATGATTGGTGCTAATGCCAAGTAAATAACAATTTCGTAATACTCCGGGCGGAAGGGACGTGACCCCCTTTCGATCCTAGGCCGAAAGAAAAAAAATTAGAATCGCCGTACCGAACATGTTGCCTTAGTAAGCTTAGTTATTACTTCTTGCGGAGCGCCGAAGGCCATTTCTGTTTACAGAACCCCACTGATCTAAGTGTGGAAATTCTCTCAGATTCTCCGTAACTAAGTGACGGTTCTGCCAATGAGGGATAACTCGCCCTCGTCGGCGAGGAGTCCGTGGTCTCTTCACAGGTTGATTCAAGCGCTGCTGATCAAGCCCTTGTAAAATGTGTAAACTTACCTCTTCGGGGCTTGGGTCTTTGAAGAGTTCTTCCTCGTTAAGCTTATTATCCACTGAAAAAACTTATCACCTAAGTCATTTGGTTGAGCTTCATCTGCTTGTTCTGTTTTGAATCCTTTACAAGGTTTTAACCTATTTGCGTGTACGACACTTAGTTTCATAGGTTTATTTAAATCTTTTATCTTAAAGTTTACTGGACCTTTTTGTTCAATAATTTGAAACGGTCCTAGCCAAGGTTTAGCTAGCTTTTTTGAAGTTCCTTCTTTAGTGGATGGATCATATACATAAACTAAATCACCAACTTGAAAATTTACCTCTTTCGTCTTTTTATTATAATAATGAGCTCTTCTTCCTGCGCTAATTTGCATGTTTTCACGTGCTTGTTGAAAAACAATGTTTAGTCGGGCTTGTAATTCCGATACATAATTATCACTGTAATTATATTTGATGGTACAAGGTTTAAGAATATCATCTAACGGTAAGTTGGGTTCACGACCATGTAACAATAAGTAAGGAGAAAAAGAAGTACTAGTATGTTTACGCATATTATGCGCCATTTGGATATATGGGATCCAGTCATCCCAGTCCTGTTGACTTTTGCTAATGTAATGGCTTAGAAAATCTTTGATTACACGATTAATGCGTTCGCTACTGCCGTTAGACATAGCGTGATACGCCATAGTTTGATGTTTGTCAATATGTAAAAATTTTAAAAGTTCTTTCACTAATTTTGATAAAAAGTTGGTACCTTGATCTGAAATTAGTTGCTTCATGGTACCATGCCTAGCTATAACCTGAGTAAAAAGAGCTTTAGCTACTGTGTCAGCCTTTTGATCTGGCAATGGCATTAATTCAATATATTTACTAAAATGATCGATGAAAGTTAATAGATATTTATTTCCTTTATAGGAAGTTACAAAAGAACCTGTAATGTCCATAGAACAACGTTCAAAAGGTCGCCTAATTTCGGGAAAATTTTGTAAGGGTGCCGATTTCAAATGTGGCGATGTGGTGATTGACATTGAGCAACATAATTAATGATATATAATAAAATCATGAATTGTTTTGGTAACATGAGATTTAGGAATAACTAAGGTATCCTGATTACCATCTATTTTATAAAGCAACCCTTCCTTATCTAAGTAGTAATTTATGTCCTCTTCATTTTGCAATTGCAAACGGATATTCTTACAAAAAGAGTCAGTACTTTGAGCAATTTTAAGTTCCTGTCTGTCCCATACCGGAACTCAATCTGGTTCTGATGGAGTGATAACATTAATTTGAGGTAGAACTGGGTCGAAATCATAAATTAGAGCTTGAATTGAAGTGTCGTGAAAAACATATTTAGTAATTTCGTAAACAAAGTTCCATTTCAATTTATCTTGGCCGCAAGCTAATTTTGGGATAGCTAAAAAATTATCCTTATTACTCAACATTAAGTGTTTTAACTTATGTAAAATATGCCAAATAATTTTATACGTAGGTTTATCAAAGTATCGAGTTTTAATAACTAAATAATAAACATTACGATCAGGTAATTGTAAAGTAGTTATTTCGCCAATTTGTTTATTTTGTGATTTTAATTCAGAAAGTGAACCAAAACGTCGCTCAAATTCTACTGCAATGCCTTTTCCCATGGCAAGGTCCTGTGAGACACAATGAGCCAAAGCATAGTGTTCTGGACATGTAAATAAATCTCCTTTTATAATTTTAACATTTTCTGTATTAATTACGTTATGTCTAACAATTTCTGTAAAGTTTTCAAACTTTAAGGAATGAACATTTAAAGACTGATCGTGCTCGGGAAACATGCGACTTAATGCGTCTACGTTCCCGTGTAGTCTACCTGGCCTACGAAATACTTCAAAATTATATTCGCCTAAAAGCAATGCCCAACGCGCTAAGCGTGATGTAGGGTCTTTTATTGTTAACAACCATTTTAAGGGTCGGTGATCTGTGATCAAAAGAAAAGGTGTTCCCCATAAGTAACAGCGAAATTGTTTGATACCAAAAATAGCTGCGAGAAGTTCTCGTTCGCTTGCCGAATAGTTTCTTTCAGCTTTTGATAAAGCTTTACTTGCAAAAGCAATTGGTTTTTCCAAACCATTATGTACTTGGCTGAGAATAGCTCCCATGCTAACATTACTAGCATCGGTTGCCAATATGAATGGCTTAGTGAAATCTGGATAAACTAAAATTTTGTCGGACGTTATTGCCGATTTTAAAGTGTTAAAAGCATGAAGTGCTTCTTCTCCAATTTGGAAAGGTATATCTTTCTTAGTTAATTTTGTTAAAGGTTCTGCAATATGAGCAAAATTTGGAATAAATCTCCTATACCAACCTACTAGGCCTAAAAATTCTCGAATATTTTTAACAGTTTTTGGAATCGGAAAATTTTTAACTGCAGATATTTTCTCCGGAACTGGTTGTATACCTTGTTGGGTAATAATATGACCTAAATACTTAACCTCTGTTGTTAAAAATTTACATTTATCTGGTTTTAATTTTATATTAGCTTGACGTAACCTATCAAAAATTATTTGCAACTTGCTTATGTGATCTTCAATTCCTGTGGTTTTAAACACTAAAATATCATCTAAATAAACCCAGCACATGTCTCCGGTTAAACCTGCTAAAGAACATGAAATAAAACGTTGAAAAGTCATTGGGGAATTTGCTAATCCAAAAGGAAGTCGAAGAAATTCATAATGTCCATCTGGAGTTGAAAAACCTGTATATTTAATGCTATTTGATTCCATGCGGACCTGATGGTATGCTGATGTAACGTCAAAAACGCTAAACAGATTTGCATTGGATAAACAATCTACAACATCTTGTAAAAGAGGTAAAGGAAAAACATCTCGTTTTGTAACCGCATTTAAATTTCGATAATCAATGCACATACGGATTTTATCTTCGCCGTTTTCTTGACAATTAAAATGACTGGCGCACTCCAAGGTGAATTAGATTTAGAATAGAATTAGATAGATTAGATGGCCTAATGATTTTTGCTTCCAATAGCCTATCTATTTCCTTGCGCAAAAGTTCACGTTGTTTAAAAGGTACTCGATATGGACGTTTATTGATAGGTTGATCGTTTTCGACTATGATTTTGTGTTCCACTTTATGTGCTGTGGGTAATTCACCTTCACCATTGGTGAATATGTCACTATATCTTGAAAGAAATTCGTACATCAAACCTCGAGCATGATTATCGAAATGTGATAAATTAAAATGAGTTTCGATCCAATCACTATTGGATGTATCAATAGTACTTACTGTAGGTGTATGACATTGTATTTGATAAGAAGCATTTAGTGGTTCCGCAATTGCAACTTTAGTATTTTTAGACAAAGAAATAGGTTTATTGTTTAAGTTTACAAGTCTAACTATAAGTTCCTTACTGTTTTGAGTTAAGGTTCTGGTTGCAAAAACGCCTTGGCTTCCCGTAGAAACCGGTTCTAATACAATATTCTCCGTAGAGATTTTATTAAACTTACCATTGCTAGCTACGCAATTTATTTCCGCTCGAGGGGGTAAAACTATATCTTCTAATAACTTAACATTACTTTGGAACTTTTCGTCCATCGTATTTATTTCAAATTTCGCACTAACTTCTGAGTGCTGTTGTACAGGTTCACTATGAATCTCATGTACTTTGGTAATACCTGGCTTCTTGCCATCTGGTATGGAGGAATCCTCTCCTACAGATTCATCTGAACTTAATTCACCATGACTGTGAATTGTAACTACTGGATTCTCTATATGAAAATTACTTTCTTTCTTAGTTGACGGTACCGGATAACACTGATCCGTAAAACGAACCGTTTTCTTACTCTCTTGAGTATTCCGTATTCCTCTTGAATACGGGTGTGGTTTCTTGCAACCCTTAGAAGAAGTCTCTTCTGGACCTTCTTCCGTAATCTTAAATAGTTTATTCACCGAAGATGGGGTTGACTTGACTCCCAATTGCTTCGATGCTAAATAGTGGTCAGCTAACCATGGAGCCCTCATTCCCGAGGAATCAGCTGTATTACATTCCACTATTGGTTCTACAAGATCTTCTAGAGCTTGAGAACGTATGCCCTCATACGCTGGAGGTGCATTAAAAAGAAATATATGAACACGTGCATTGGTTGTTTCCCGTATATTCTCAGTGCGTGCAGCATGCGTGGTTCCCGAATTCCTAGGAGTGTCCCTAGCTTGACGAGCAATATTTAAACCTTGATTATTGAAAACATTATTATTTGCAAATGAACCATTATTATTATAAATATGCCCCTGAATATGAGTTTCAAAATCTATACTTCTTTGATCTGATGGGCGATAAATAGGTATACTATAATTCCAAATGTTTAAAGTAAAATTTTCATAATTAATTAATGCTTTGTTTGCAATTAGCCAATCGCGACCAATGACACCATCTGCATTTACCTTCAATTGATTACCGCAAACTAGAACGTCAAAGTTACAATTTACTAAATTTTGAACAATACCAAAGTCCAAAGATACACTGCCTAAGGCCTTGATTCTTGTTCCTGAAATGCCTGTAAGAAAAACATCAGGCTCGTCCTGAAGTAAATGAAGATTTACTACTTCACTTTTAACTAACGTTACTACGGATCCATTATCTAATAAAAATTTACATAAGTTACCATTAATAAACAAATAAACTATACATGGGAGATTTTCTGATAATTCCCAGTTAATTTGAGGTATGCAGATGTCATGTTTGAAAATATTAGAGTTTAAAATTTTCTGGGGCTTTCGCTTCGAGGCGATAAGTGAAGCCCTTGTAAGTTTAAGTTATCGACTGTATGAATTTCTCGAGTACGATTCTGACCTGCCCTATTGGTATTTCCAGGTCTGTAAGTTGCGGGTGCCGCTTGCATAGCTGCCCCTTGTCGCAGATTCGTATTGCTGCTAGGATAGTTAAAATTTCGTTGAATGTGGTTCGACGCTTGTTTATTAACTTGATTAGGAGGAGTAGTATTATTAGAAAATTTATTAAAACGTTGATATCCACGATCTCGTTCTTTATTGAACGGTTTCCTATGACCATAAATAAAAATTATTTGAACGGTTTTGAGAAAATGATCTGGCACTATAGTTATTTGAGGTAGAATAATGATTGCTTGGTCTGGAAACTTGATTAGTTCTAGAATAATTTATATGATCTACTTGGTTGTAAGTATTTGCTGATTGAGCCCTAGATGTGTTATAAGATGTGGGGGTTGAATTTTGTGAAAATCTACAATTACGAGCCCAGTGATTACTTTTCCCGCAAATGTAGCAATTTGAAGGACTGCGAGTTTGAACAGTCATAACGGAAGGAGATTGTTTTTTAACTGCTATAAGAGATTCTGAAATTTCAAAATGTCTAGCTATTTCTTCTGCAATTTCTATTGTTAAATTTTTCGTTCCCATTAATTGGGTACCTATTTGTTTTTGATAATCGCGTCGAAGTCCTATTTTGAATTGATTTAAAACGAGCTCCCTATATTTCTTTTCTAAACCAGCTTTTTCTAAGTCACTGGTCGACTTTAAATCTTCCTGCATGATTTCACATCCTAACATTTTTATTCTAGTAACAAAACTGGAAACTAATTCATCGTGTCGTTGATAACACTGATGTAATTTCATTAAAGCTTCCCCTGGATCTTTAATAGGTGCAAATTTTTCTATAAAATTTTGTTTAAATGCTGCTAAAGTAATTGTATCAGATTGCAAAGCCGCATCCGATTTAAAATATTTAAGCTTCCCCTGACAATCTATATTTTAAAATTCTTAACGTAGTTGTTTCGGACCAATTATCCAAAACAGCCCTCTGTTCAATTTTCTCAAAATAATCTTTAACATTTTGTTTTCCTGAAAAGCTTTCTACAGTTCCTGCTATCATCCCTAATGTAACAAAAGGGGTTTCAAAAGGATTTGCTGTAGCACCAGAAGCTGATGCATATGACGGCGTTCCCGTCGGAATTGTCGCTGACGCTGTTGTGGACATGGTTAAACGTAGCAAAATTTAAATGAAATTATAAAAAGAAAATTAAGTATTATGTATACACTTGACCAGCTGTAAAGAATGACACAAAAATATATTCGCCTTTTGCGAATTATATACAAAAAGTTTACAAAAATAACGTAAAGGTATTCGTCTTTTACGAATTATGTACAAAAACAAAAATGGTTTAGTACAAGGTAAGCAATCGTTAATTACTACTTGAAGCTATTGTAATTATTTCAACTGTACTATCATGTGTGTCTAATTAATAAAAGGGAATGGACCTTAAAAAAAATAATTAAATATTTGCTGTACAAAAACAAATTAGAGTTGTTTAAATTCACTTCTTCCTGAGATATGCTGTAACAAAACAATTCGAACGTTAAACAGAAAATTTGGTGATCGTTGCTACCTCGTTAATGACCTAAAATTGAAATTGACTGCTGCCAATGGAACTGCTACTTCAATGTGTTAGTATGTTTGTAAAAAAAATCCCTTTTAATTAATACAGCTATTTAAATTTCTCCGCTAATATAAAAATGAGACAGCATGTTATGCACGGATCATAAAAGACGTACTACGCAAACTCAGTGCCAACAGTAAATCCCCGTAAAGCCATTATAAGCCGCCATTCGGTTTTCGGTTGTTCGGTATTTGTTTTCATTGTTGTTCTTGCAGTTTCTGTTTGAACCAATTATTTATATATGCTTTTTTAACATCTATTTAATCTTATCATTTCCATTAGCGCAACGTGTCTGCGTTTAATGTTATTATTAATGTAATATTATGTCAATGTTGTGTATTTTTTGAAATTATTCGGTGGTTTTACTTTTACAACTGTTTTCTTGTGCAAATTAACCAACGGCAACTCTATAAAAATCGAATATGGAAATTGTGGAAATTCATGATAGTATAGATCTCGATCAAAATGATGTTATATGAATAGTAGAAATTCGCACGAAGACATACTACGTTTCGATCTCGGTTGTAGAGAGGAGGAATACAGTTCAGAATTGTTTGATTCAAATGATACTATCAGTCTTAGTGTAATTGCTGGCTTAGAAAATATGGAAATAATACAAGAATGTAATTCTGATTCTGATGAACAAAATGAAACATCTATTTAATCAGTCTTTTACGTTATGTGTTTTTAGTAGTGTAAAGTGCAAGGGTTATTATTAATATTTTATCACATTCCTTTCATTCGTTTATTATTATTATTGTGCAGTAATAACGGTAATAAATAGTTGAATGAGTAACTCACCAGCAAAATATTCATGGTAACCTGCAGTATTATAGTATTTTAGATTGTTAAGTAATAAGGATTTATTATTATTTTCAGAATATCTAAATCAAATTATATGAAGGTTGAACATGACTGAAATAATAATCTCTTCACTTGAAAAATGAAATATAAGGTATATAAAAAACACAACATAATGAAGAAATCAGAAAAATATATGGGAAAACTTGAATTTACCTTTACTATGTGAAAATAATGAACTTCTACTGGAAGTTGAACAGTTTTTGGGAGATCCCTTAAATATGCAAAAATCTGTAAGTAATACTTTTTAGAATATCACTGTACAAAGTCAATAGAAAAACTCTTTGCATAGCATTTATGGCAACCAGCAGTTTTTTTGAAAATCTTTGTACATGTTACCTGAAAAAAATTAAAAAGTGGAAATCTTTTCAGAAATCGTTCATTGGTGTAAAAACAAGTGTTTTATGCTTATTTTGCCGTATATGTCGTATGATACTGAATTTGCCTTCGAGGATTAATTCTTTTTGTAAATTTTACTTTCTGCAACGTTGCAGAAATCTTACTCAAAAAATCAATGCACAATGATATTATTAGTGAGAGTTTGATGTGTAGGGTGTCTTATATATTTTTTATGTTCGCAATATCATGTCATAACATTTTGCACATACAGACCTGTTCGTTCTTCTATAATTCTTTCTTCTTTTTAGCACAAATTTATTTAACACTGATCTGCTTTCCAAAGTTGGAGGAGACAATGTGAACGAATTTGTAAAAAGAGCTTGGAAAAGATTGCTGACAAATCATGATAAAAAATGAAATATTTCTGAATAGGCTTCAAACATAAGAACTTTTCTGCTCTTTTTATGGCCACGCTAATGAAGGGTAAGTAACATTTTTAATGTATCATGATAAGAGGGAAGCGTAACCTTGCCAAATGTATAGTTGATGTTCAATTTTGTGCAGTCGCACGTATAAAATCTTGAAGAGCGACCATCACATCATAATTTCATAGACACAGCTGCACAGGATAGTGTAGATAACTGCCCTTTAGCAAGGTCTGCCTTGCTCTGTTTATGATCAAAGATGATAATAAATGTACAGAGTAGATGCTAAGCAGTTGTTAACATAGGGAATATGCATATTATTGATTTCTAAAATATTTAAATTTTTAAAATTTTCATTTTTCTCAGAAATCCAAGGTAGAGGTAAGAATGTTACTTCCCTATCTCAATTTTCTATTCACTTGTGCTCCTTTAAATTTAACTAAATATAGTATGAAAATTTAAAGTTCTGGACAGACTGGAAATTGGCACCTGCCGATAGAGGATTAGAAAAGCTAGGGGAGGGGCATTCATTTCCCGATGATTCAACAGTTTTCTCTTTGTGGTCGTTCAAAGATCGTAAAGTAGGAATTCAAAAACAAAATAATATACAGGGTAACTTATTAACATTAAAGTGCAAGTCTCTGTGATATAACAGTAGCACACTCCTCAATCATTTTTTATTATCGTAATCTAGCATGAAAAAATAAAAGTATTTGCTAATTTAATGGATTTCATATTTTTAATAATAACAAAGTTGCCAAAAAAAGCTACGGATCTAAGATTTATGTTTTTCAAATAAAACATCCGAGCTTTATATTGTATTTTTGGATTTTAAATAAATCCATGTATGACCCCATGCCAGCAGAGGTTACTATGTACTGTTTTGTATATTCTGTTAGCATCACGGATGCAACCCGTGTAATCGGCTGCTAAGCAACCAGTTAATATATACTTGCCGTCTGCTAACTGAACATCCAAAAGTGTACAAACCGTCACTGGTTTAGGCATATGGCATTTTTCAATCTTGAATGCTGGTATTGCATTGATAAAAGCTATGTGCACAATATATTAATTATATTTGCATTTATTTTTAGGTGCTGCTTTAAAACCGTTGCTGAAAAGTTGCACCGAAAAGAAAATAGAAGACACTTTCAAAAGATACTTGAAAAGAACCTCTGAAGTGGCTAACAGTGAAGATAGAAGAACTTGGATTTTTTAAATTTTGATAATGATTCCAAACAGTTGAATTTACTTTTTATTTTAAGTTTTTATGCTGTATGTTTACATCATATAATCTATGTAATAATTATATTATTGTAGAAAAAGCATTTATATTTGTTAAAAAATTGATTTTTACCATTAATTAGCTTGCCATTAATTAGATTCCTATATAATTCGAAACAACCTGAAAGTTTTGCAACTTTGAGAGTTTGTAGATTTTGGTGTTCTAAATGAAATTACAAAACTTGATTTTTCCAACGAAAGCCGTCCTTAAATCCCTTTAACAGTTTTATAACTTTTTATTATTATCAAGTACATATTGTAACATAGCTAAAAAAAAGGATGTATACTGATAAAAAACGTAGTTAGATAAATCGAAAAATTATTCAATTTTTAAAATATTTATTACCTAAACCTAAAATCTATATACTAAAATCCAAAATTTGTTTGTCAGTATGTTTGTCCCTTCATAAAGTCGCCCCATGTAGGTCTCACTCCCCAAACCACATATGGCTCAAGGCATGAACCAGAGTGGTGCAAGAGATCAGTCTGGAAGGAATGGTAAGTAAACTAGAATTAAAATTGTAATGTCTAATTCCAGTTTATTTTCTAAAGAATTTATTTTTGATACCAATCAACCTGTAATTATTTATTAAATAAAGTGAAATAACTATGAATAGTTGGACTGGAAGAACTTGAGACTGAAGTCCCAAGTTAAAAGTTCGTTCTTGAAAGAGAAACCTTATATAGGAATCGAAATTACTTTTGTGTACAGGATATGACGTTTAAAAATAACTTTCTTTTATTTCCTCTTGTGTGGTTTGTTTATTTTAGATCCGTGCACTGGAGGACTGTAAAACATCTTTGGGATATTCGTCAAGTCGGCGGCAAATATCTATGTGGTGTAGGGCACTTAGTCGAGGATTCATTAGGTCCCCTTTGGACTTAACACTCAACACTCTTAAAATATCCAGCAAATCCTCGGCTGACGTATGCAGAACGTCGATCTGAGACGTTTTAAGCACATCCAAGTTTATGACGATTTAACTTCCCATGAACATCCATAGAACGTCCGATCCAGTATAATCAAAAGTCTATTACGTCTGTTGGACGTATAATGGAGGGTTTTAAAACGTCCACCCGGGACATTTTAAAAACGTCGCAAGTTCGTGACATTTGGACTTCCAGTGGACGTCCATGTAACGTCCCATGTTGTATAAATCGAACGTCTATTACCACCCTTGGACGTTTTTAAAACGTTCGTCAATTTCTTGGAAGACGTACGCAAAACGTCCGTCTGGAAAGTTTTAATAATGTCCAACTTTGTGACATTTGGATTTCCCATGGATGTTCATATAACGTCTCACGGACTATAACCGATCGTCCGTTGGACGTTCATTAAGTCCTCCGAGGACATACAAAGACGTACGCAAAACGTCCGCCCGGGACATTTTAAGAACGTCGCAAGTTCATGACATTTGGACTTCCCGTGGACCTAAAAATCGAACGTTTATTACGTCCCTTGGACATAATATGGACGTTTTTAAAACGTTCGTCAAGTTCTTGGAAGACGTACGCAAAACGTCCGTCTGGAACGTTTTAATAATGTCCAACTTTGTGACATTTGGGCTTCCCATGGACGTTCATATAACGTCCCAAGGACTATATCCGATCGTCCGTTGGACGTTCATTAAGTCCGCCGAGGACATTGCTCAAACGTCCATCGGACGTCGGTGTGCTATTAGGGTTATACTGTTTTGTACTTCTCTCTAAAATATGAGGTCATTTTATTCATTGTTAATGTCTTCTATCAGTATTTTCTTAGCATGTGTTTGCATTTGTACCCCTTGTATTCCAAACATGTCTGCTTAGTCAATAAAAAACCAGGGTACAAGTGCAAAATATTTCATTTCATATCTAAATAATAGTATATTTACTCAAAATACTTTTCTATGTATTTTCGGATGATGTGAAAGAATGCTCCATTCTAAAATTCAACCACTCACTGCATAGATCTGATTCCAGTGACCATGTTTTTGGAAAACAGTTTAAGGACATCTAAGCTAATAAAATCCTCATCATCCATTATAACCACAGTGAACTTTTGGCTACTTTTAGCTACAAAGCGGTATAAAAATTTAAGTTGCACTCAATGCTATTTACTCGAGCTTTATAGAAGTGGCACAACGGCTTAGAACTATCATAATATAGTTTGTTGTTTACCTGTTAACTGAGTGTCAAACATTTGAACATTAGTTTGAACATAACGGGCATTCGAAATGGCCTGATAGCTTGAAACTCTTCCCACTTAAACCTTCTAAAATCTTTTTGAATCTAAGGAATCCATCATAGAGTGTCAGCTGTGCATGGAAATGATGTCATGTCGCGATAGGCAATTAGAAAGTGGTGCAAGCAATTGAAAGAAGGGCATACCAATCTGACCGTTGCAGTAGGCAGAGGCCGGCCATTAACTTCCAAACTTCCACGATTTCTGATTAAATCGTGCATATTGAAGAGTTCACTTCGAATGCAACGCAAGGTATAGATTAAAGAAATTGGTGGTTTCGCGGTTTGCGTACTTGGAGTTTTAAGTCTCCGCAGCATTTTGAATGTCTGTTAAGTTCAGACTACGCACTGGGACTGTTTGATATTCTTTAATATCTTTTAAACATGTAGGCAACAAACTATATAGTAATGGTTCTTACCCATTGTGCCATCATATCACACTTCGGTAAATAGTATTGAGTGCAACGTAATTTTGGTTTCTCCTCGTAAGACGTTAGAACAAGATTGTGGAATGTAGATATCTCTAAATAATCTTTTTTTTGTTGCTTTAATAAGACCAAAGTTCTGGCCACGTTGTTGTTCTTTGTCATGAATGTAATTTTTGTTGCAATTGTTTTTTATTCGCACTCGCAAAATGATCAGATTGCAACTAAAACAAGTAAGAAATCTTAAACATTCAAAACACTACAAACTCCTTTGTTGCTCGTGTATACAAATAATGCAATAACACAATCTTAAAAGCGTTAACATACATTATGGTTCACACGACTAACTCAAAAGCACACTTTTGGAGCACAAAGGATGCAAGATTCCAATTATTATAAGCGATTTTCTAAATAGTCAAACTTTTACCTACTATATCTCAACATCTGTCCAGTTACTGTGAATTTCCCTTGGTACATAGATAGGTGTGTATTTTACTTCAATACATAACTCTATTTGACAAAAAACGTCACTTGTACCACTTGGCTTCTAGGTCCCTCATATAGGTTTATTATTGATATGCACTAAACAATCGTCAAATGTATAAAGATCTAGAAAACATACTGTTTAAATTGTGGTTGATTGGTCCGAGAATGTACTTATGTACTAGTACTACTATAGCAAAATTGTACTAAATTTATACAAATGTACTAAAACGGTAACACTGACTAATATAATTTGTGAATCATCATACTGTTTAGATTGTTTTACCTAACGCGCGATCAACGTGGCGTTAATTGCATGATGTGTACTGCCTTAAGAATAAATTAAAGATTTATGCGATAGAAGACGATTTGTTTGTGTGCATGATGACACAGTGACTTCTTTTCTAACGTTAGGCTTAAGTTAAGTGAATAAATAATATAGTATACCTAATCTATTTTTGCCTTCTTTTATTATTGAGGCACAATAAAATTAATTTTGTAATGTATAAATATAAATTTTATAGACACTTAATAGTAATAATAATTAATATTTTTATAGCAGATTATGATTTTTTATGGTCAATACTATAATATAAAATGCTTATATTGGGATAAACGTTTTGTAAAACGTTGTATTATTATTAAATAAACTTATGTTCTTATAATCAGAATTCTTAATTTATAATTTACTTATCTAGAATAGGAGAATTATTTAAAAGTGTCAAATGTGAAGCTTTTTTCAGTTTGACTACCGAACAGTGCTACTAAGTAAAAAATGTACTGCACTCAATGTTGCCAAATAGTAATCTCAAATTCGTGTTATAATAACATAATAATAAAGTAACGTTTACATATTTATTATAAATGAAATGATCTGCCACTTAGTTTGGCATTTATACGAAGAGATTTTAATTTTTTTGTAATAGTAATAATAAACCCTTTTATTGTTAATAGGAAATTTCCTAATTACAAAAAATATTATACATAAGTACTACAAATAATTATTTAATATACGAGGGGTCTAGAATCGAAGCAGAGCAATATCCATTTTTATCAAAAATGAGTTAAATATACCTTCTTGTCCAGGTTTAAGTTCTCTATTTAATGGTAATTTTCTTTTATGCTAAAATCAATTAAATTGCTTTCATTTCTCAAGGCAAAACTGGGGTTGGTTTCAAAACGAGCAATATCCAAGGTAGTTTTGCATTCATATACGGCAATATTTCATTTAACCAATCCATACAAACCAAAAAATGGAAGTTATAGAAACTTCAAAAGAGTACCTTGATATAGCATCTAAAATGTCATGCACTTGACTAGAAAACAGAAGTTAAAAAGGTTATTAAAATCCCAGATTCTTTCACTTCCAGTTTAAACTGCTTAAAAGATCCTATTTGACATTGTACATCTACTGGGAATATTTATTTCAGTTAAAGGAGATATTTACTACCCAGACAGCACACTTCGTCTTAAAGACATCTTTTTTATGTCCATATTATGTCTGAACGCCTGAAGATCAAGAAAAGACATCTTTTTGGAGACACCTTAAAAATAACTAAACTGGACATCCTTAAGACGTCTTTTAAATGTCTGTTACGTTTATTTTAAAATAAAGTGAGATAATACATATATTATTGCAACAAATTGTTTCCAAATTGGGCATTTGCTTATTATTATTAATTTAAAATATTAAATTTATATTTCACGGGTCTTAATTTTGTGAATAAAATTAAATTAAATATTTATATAATTATGTATAATTACTTATTTTAATTATCTAAAATTCTTCTTTACCTTTTAATTCATCAATAGCCTAGTTGCTTTAATATAAATTATAAAACTTGAATTGAATTAAATTGGACTGATAAATATGAGGTTATATGTACATAACTAAGGCTGAGGCACGTACTCATTTATGGTATTATAATTACAGATTATATCTTTTTATAGAGGTAGAATTTTCATTAAATAAATTTCATTAAGTAAATGTATAGAGAATATAAATTAATTAGAAAAATGTTCCAACTCGATTAAGAAGTTATAAATAACTGAATTTGTTTATTATAAATCCCTTATTGTTTATAAGAATATACCATGTTGGAAAAAAATATTTACTTGATATTAATCTTTATTCCCTTATGTAGAGAGATTTTTTGTGTTTTAGTAGCTTAGAAAAATAAATTTTTCTTAAATCGTTACACAAAAATGTTATTGTTAATAACTTTTGGAAAAACAAGAATTTTATCAAATCAATTAAAGATCAGGTACTATCATTAACTGATATAGGAAAATTCATATTAATATATAATATCGTACCACTGATAAATACGTGGTCCACTTCACGAATTTTGTCTCAGTTAAGAACCATAGATATTTCCAGGTTGTATGCAACTGCTTATTTACATTCTTAATTGGTTGTTCTCCACCGAACAGAAAATCGATGGACTAAAGAAATCTCTCTAAGGAAACAGGCAGTATCAGCAAAAGGAGAAATTTAAATTAAAAAGAATTTTAATAGGGAAAGGGTTTGGATAGGCAGTATCTGGTTTTAGTAAACTTAGTAGAATATATTAACCCTCACAGAATTATAAATAGAAATCTAATTAGGTCTTTGCTCCTCTCAATCAAAGTTTTGTAAGACAATAAATATGACTTGGCTCTGCTGTCACAAGATATCTATTTGTAAATAATTGAAATTGAGTTTAATATAATACTAAAAATAAAAAGAATTTAATTTTGTTTCAGAAGTTGTTTCGTTTTGTTTAGACTAACCCTCTAACTCGTTTAAATTACACTAATTCTAAGCACTACTATGAAAAAAAACTTAGGGTCAAATCATGTGCTTTATGGTGAAACTCTTGCTCAAGCAAATGATTTAGTTATACATAAGCTTTTACACAACATAGGTAAGTGAGTTATTGTTTTTTGATTAATGTAGTAGATGATCATGTCCATGCCAGAAAATTTAACAGGTTAACTGAAACCTGATTTACTGCTATGTTCCTTAATATGAACATGACATACCCTCCCTTGTCTCGCCACAATATGTAATAAATTTTTTTATTCCTGTGAGTTTTGTGTTCCAGTTTAACGAATTTAATAGTAAGTTTTCTTTTAGTTATAAGCATGAATCGTACAGCTTTAAATAAATACTACATGCGGGCAAAGAGGGCCCATGTAGAAATATCGCCCCCTACAAAAAACTCAATTGACAATGAAGAATCAATTACAAGCGGTGATACCTCATTATCTCCTTCGATGGCGTTAAATGATTGTGATCAAGCCGAACCTTCACAATATATTGATGATGACCTTTCAGAGGACATCTAAGCAGTGGAGAATGCTCACACCCAGTATGAAAACCAACCAAGCATCTACATGGACTGTTGTCCAGTTCATAGATGATGGTACTGTGGAAGCTGTTCCATCCACTTGGATACAAGGGGATTTTTGTTACTGGCCATCGTTTGCTCAGCATAAACTTCTTTCATCCATAAGAAGATGTGAACCTCTTAATACTTGTTGGCAGATCCACAAAGTCTAAATCTTTCGCAACGCCACTTTTGGTAACTATTTATCTGTTTTGAGCTGTCTACATATAAATTTTTCTATACAATTTTTTAGATGATTATGTGAAATGCAGAAACAAGGCCAAGGTTGCAGAAAAAAACAGTGACTTGAACACTGCAGATAAAAATGAAAATGGAAATGTTACTAAAAGAGAATTCAGAGAATCTTCTCAAGCAGTGATGATTCCATAGATGAAAGTGTTTTGTCATCTCCTCCAAAAATATATATACAGGGTGGCTACGAAAATTGGAGTCATTTTTCTTCAAATTGCCAAGAGATGTCGCCGTTTTTACAAAAAAATTGCGGTTCTAAAAACTATATTTGATTAAATGGCAACATGGAATTCAATTTCGTGTAATTGTCAACAATTGTCAAACTATTGTCAATAATTGTCCATTATGAATTTCAATGTTGAACAGCGAATAAACATCGTAAAATGGTATTATCTTTCTAAAGAAGGTCGCTCTGGTAGAATTGCAGCATTAAGAGTGCAGGATCGTTGGCGTGTAACATATCCTAATCAGCGACAACCAACGATTGGTGCGATTATTAAAATCGTTAAAAAGTTTGAATTGCATGGGGATGTTAAAAATCAGCATAAGAACAGGAGTGGCAGATCCAAATATGTTGTGACTGTTGAAAATGCAGCTGAAATCCACAACCGTTTGCTGGAAGAACCAACAACATCTCAGAGGCAACTTTCAAGAGAGTTTGGGATTTGCAGACGATCGATACAGAAAATTATTGGTGAGATTGGATTAAAACGTTATCGACCAAGGTTAGTGCATATTTTGAACGAAGATGATCCCGATCGAAGATTACAATTTTGCGACGAATTTCAGAGTTTGCTGGTCGATGAAGTTGATCCAAATTTTTTGCTTGATCGTATTTTGTGGTCTGATGAAGCTAAATTTCATTTGTGTGGTCGAGTTAATCGCCATAATTGCGTTTATTATTCTGACGAAAATCCCCATGTAACCATTGAGAAAGATTTTAAATCGCCTGGAATAAACGTTTGGGCTGGAATTTGGAGTGGAGGAATTATTGGCCCATTTTTTATTAACGTTAATATTACTGGAGATGTTTATTTAGCTCTGCTCGTAGAACAAATAATGCCAGCTATTTTGGTACACTGTCCTCTGGATATAATTCTGCAACAAGACGGCGCAACACCTCATTATGCTGTACAAGTTCGAGAGTTTTTAGACGATCATTTTCACCAGTCTTGGATTGGTCGAAGAGGTCCGATAGAATGGCCTGCGAGGTCATGTGATTTAACACCGATGGACTTCAGTGTTTGGGGAATTGTGCGGGATTTGGTATACCTCTATAATGCTTTTGAGGACTTGGAAACTTTGAAGGTGATGATTGAAGAAGTATTTCAAACGTTCACTCCTGAATTATGCAGTAAAATTTGTAGATCTTTTCAAAGGAGACTAGAATTATGTACAGAGAATGGTGGTCATCAATTCGAGCACCTTATGTGTT
Organism: Agrypnus murinus; assembly: GCA_929113105.1. Classification (NCBI taxonomy): domain Eukaryota; kingdom Metazoa; phylum Arthropoda; class Insecta; order Coleoptera; family Elateridae; genus Agrypnus; species Agrypnus murinus. The sequence continues at coordinate 61,494,129 of OV816023.1, forward strand.
AATATTAGGTAGTAGATATTTTTGTTGCATCGCTTTCCATTATGTTTATGTTATTTGTTTTTGAAACCGTTCGTTAGGTATTTAATTTTAAATAAAATATTTCGAAATTTTTGAAGACGCAATTAATTAGCTACATTGTTTGAAAGCATGGTTACGTTACGTAAGCAATGTTGCCATCAATTTCATTTAATTTTTTCTTGTAGTTCCCTCTTTTGGGCAAAAGTGGAAAAGTGATTCCAATTTTCGTAGCCACCCTGTATATATATATATATATATATATATATATATATATATATATATATATATATATATATATATATATATATATATATCCAAATCCCAAACTGTCGCATCAAATGTCGAATCTACACAATATCCCTTAAGATATTCACAGGTGATTCCATTTAATAAATTGATTTGATTATCTTCCAACTGGAGTGGAGCTCTGTAGTTTCGAAGATGAATTTTTAATGCAGCTACAACTACTACATCTTCCCATGTGTGACCGTTTTCGGTATATGTAGAGCCTTTACATTTTGCATTGTCTTTTACATGACCTATGACCGTTATCGCTGCTGAAGTAGTTCCATTTAAAATAAGTTTGCCCAAAAATTGATTATGAAGACGTAACGACTGAAATCTATGCATGTTTCTGCATGCTTCTTTGCCAATAGACACCAGGGAGGTGGAGAATCCTCCTGCTACAGGCGATGAGTGACTATGCATACCACAATGACGAATCAAACGGGTTTCTTCTATTAAACAAGCGTACACTTCTTGCAGTTTGAATTCATTGCGTTGAATAACGTGTACGTGTATTTTTTCTTCCTGATATTCTGAATGTACATCTGGACATGGCTGAACATCCCGGATGGAAACGACGGTCAGATTGTTATGACGACTTTCGCAGTCATACGCGATTAACACCAACACTGGATTAAAAAGTGCGCACATAATTGTCAGCGGTAAGAGGACGACGCACCACATCGTGGTTAATCTAAGAGATAAAAACAAATTACAATTATTGCCTAAGCAGTATAAATCTACTAGTAACTACAATGCAAGGACATATGTTTATCCTTGAATAAAAAGCAATAAACGAACAGTAAAATATACCCCAAAAGCGCAAAATTCCCATAAAGAAAGTATGTATATAACCTATCCTATATAAGTAGATTTGACAAGTATGATGTAGATGATCATGTCCATGCCAGAAAATTTAACAGGTTAACTGAAACCTGATTTACTGCTATGTTCCTTAATATGAACATGACATACCCTCCCTTGTCTCGCCACAATATGTAATAAATTTTTTTATTCCTGTGAGTTTTGTGTTCCAGTTTAAAGAATTTAATAGTAAGTTTTCTTTTAGTTATAAGCATGAATCGTACAGCTTTAAATAAATACTACATGCGGGCAAAGAGGGCCCATGTAGAAAACTCGCCCCCTACAAAAAACTCAGTTGACAATGAAGAATCAATTACAAGTGGTGATACCTCATTATCTCCTTCGATGGCGTTAAATGTCCTTGGTATTCACGCTGGCTTGCATAAACTAGGTGCGGTTTACATTTCTGTAGCATGCCTGCCTCCTCATTACACCTCCTGCCTGCAATACATTTTTTTGGTGTTACGTTTTCATTCATTTGATAGAACAAAGTTTGGTAACGCTGTAACTTTCCAACCAGTAATTGATGAATTAAATTTGTTGGTGAAGGAAGGGATTCAATTTGACCTGCCTGATTTTTCAAGAACAATATATTTTGAACTAGGAATAATAGTAGGTGATAATCTTGGCTTGCATCAAATAACTGGATTTGTTGAAAGCTTTTCAGCAATCTAGTCATGTAGAATTTGTACAATTGAAAAGCAGGAATTAGGAACAATGTGCTGTGAAGATGAAGCGCTGCTGCGGGACATGAAAAGTTATAGAGGCTATAAAACAAAATAATTGGGTATATGGTGTAAACGAGGAGAGTGTTTGGCATCAGATCGAGAGTTTTGATATATTTAATGGGACAGGTGTAGACATCATGCATGATATTTTGGAAGGGTCTGCCAAATACGTTATGTCATTTCTCATTGACCATTTTGTAAATATGGTAAATATGGTCGTATAACCTCACGTGATCATACTGATCCACTTAAAACTTTAATTTCTGAACATAATAAGCTCTCTATGGATCTAAGGAAAGATTGAAGCCCAAATTCCATTTTTTTTGTACATTATCCAAGAATGACAGAGAAGTTTGGTTTCCTTAGTAATTTATGGTCTATGAGATACGAAGCAAAACACAGGCTATCGAAAATGTATGCTAGAGCTTCTTTTAACAAACGCAATGTTACAAAATCGTTGGCCATAAAGCACCACCTGCAGTTGGTGAAGCTTTTCAGTGCAGAACAAGATATGATCATTAGTTAGGTAGGGAAAAACATAAAACCTATCAGAGCAATTGAGAATGATATTTACAGGTTTTTTCTTTAGAATAGTATGAGCAACCTCTGTATAGGGTGTCTTGGGCAATTGTAAAAGGAACAACATATTTTAAAAGAAATGTTCCATCTCTTAGAGTGACGGAGGAAGCAGAACCCACTGTTTGTTATTGTAGTGGACATTTTTATTGTGGGACAATCAACTGTAATATTTAAATGTGAACATCTTGAAAACTTAGGATCTGTGAACATGTACATGGTTATGAAGTTAGTGTGGGTGGAAGCGTACATTCCTATGTTTACCAAAATGAACTGCTAAGTCCCATTCCTAACAATGTTACCATAGCACCAAATGGCAAAAGATTTGTAACTGTAAGAGATGCATTGTAAATATTGTACTTATAATGTATAGATATTGTACCTGCACGTTTTTTAAATTGGTTGCTAGTTCTTTTACTGGCACCCTAGTTTCGTTTAGTTTTCTTTATATCCATGTTATAACTGTACAGTAGTGTTATAGTTTTTGATTTCACTGCCATAATATTAATTAATTATACATAACACTATATTATTGTTTATTGGTGACAAGTTGGTTGCATTTTTTGGATGTGAATATATAGATATACATTTATTATACTCTTCGGTTTTCTAAAACTTAGAAAGTAAGTATTAAAATATTATAAATAGTTAGGCGGCCTAAACGGCCTAGCTCGAGTTGAATTATTTTTTTGATCAAAGTAATCAAATCTTTATATTTAAAAAGAATAAAAGCAACAAACATCACTTGTGCATCGAAACATCTTGGATCGGGTAGATGATTTACAATGAGATAACAAGCTAATGACCCCCTATAAGGTGTTAACTATGCTTTTACAGAACCATTTTTCTCGACTACCTGGAAAGGGTTTCGCTTCATTTCAAAACTTTTAAGTGTGTTTGAATTTTATTAATAACTATCATAACCCCCGTTGAAAAATCAACGAACACGTTTCTGGTCGCTCCAGCTATCAATACAGTCAAAGAGATCGATTTACAAAAGGTTGAGCTGCTGGTAACTCCGTCGCTCCGCCGGCAATCTACATGCGTACCACATACCCCGCACGATTCGTAGGTGCACGCGCACTCAAATAATTACAATTAACTTATGTCTCCATAAAAGCTGTTTTTTAAATTTTAAAAATTAGTGAATCGATTTTAATATCGTTTTCACCATACGATAGCTTGTTTCTTGGAGAATGTTTAGTTATATAAAGATTGGTCAAAAAGTATTTCAGTCGTATAATGAGCAACATGTAAAAGAAATAATAAAATTTGCAAAACAAACACAAAATGCCTTACGCTGCGAAAACGGTAACAGATAAATGCAAACTGTAAGCGAACGAACTGTAGGTATCAAAAAGATCTACAAAAAAGTTCGCAGTAGCATATATGTATTTTTTACAGATCACTCACAATTAAGGTTTCTTTAATAATTATTATCTCAGAAAACTCTTTTCCCCTGGAATGTTGTCTTACTCCCTCCCGAATAAAACGCTGGTTGCTCATTACCTTTAGAATTGCTTCAAGTTTAATCTGTGAAAATTTGAAGATTGTAGCTTAAGTCATTCAAGAGAAATATAGCCATAATGATTTCTGAAGAAATGTCTCCCCCTGGCCCCCTAGGGTTTTTAGAATTAAAAATATACTCATGTGTCTCTTTGGGGTAAGGCCCACATGCCTGTAAAATTCCAGCTTACTAAGTCTCCTAGTTTTCAAGATATATTTCGGTGGACATCTGACATCGGAACTGGCTATTATTATACAGTCTGTTTTTCGTAAACGGTAATATAGGAAATCCAATGGAATTTTATCATTTTCCTCCTAAATTTGTACCCTTGCAAAGGTAAGAGAAAATTTTGGTATCAATCGAAAGAAGAATACATTGTACGTCAAAAACATATTAAACTTTATGAAGAAAACCAAAAACTATTTAGAAAAATACTTAAAAAGCTTATTGATTTATTGCTTTTGGTAATAAGTTATAAAGAAAAACTGGAAGCTGTAAGCTGGTGTAGCGGTTATTTTTTATTATTTTATTGATTTATTGATAGCATTTTTCAGTGTACATGGCAAAACCAAATTTGAAGAATGAAACCAGGGCAGCTACATTACAATTTCTTTTGCAAAATAACAAACGTTTCTAAAGAACTAAGTAGAATGACAAACAGACGGACGGGCAGACCGAGGGTCCTCGCTCTCTATACTAGTATAAAACGCCCAAAGCCAATCTAAAAAGTGAGTTTTTGATATGGTCAAAGAAGCAGCAAACCAAAAAAATCCAACATTGGACGTCCAACTCAAACAGTCGGCCAACAAATGCTAAAGTTGTATAATGGTGAATTATTATTTATTACAAAAAAAATTGTAATATTATACCTCATACTCACGATAGTATCAGTACCTAATTGTCAGCATCTTTAAAAAGAGAACTAGTAGAAGAAATGACAGAAAAATTAGCAGACAGTATAAAATAATTTAATAAATAACTTCAATACACTTATTTTACAGGAAGCTATCCCGTTCTTGAAAATAAAATTAGAACGGCAAATTAATAATAAAGAGCTGTGCCCTGGTATAGCCCTTGCATCATAATGGGTAACAGACAATACAACGTCTAAGATTATATGACACCGCGACTCAGAAGAAAAATATAGACAAAATTGCATTTCATTATGGAAATTTAGAATGTTACGTTTTTCACAGATAGATAATCCTACAAAGTATATAGAACTAAAAAAGTTGACAATAAAACGACAACCATGGAAAGCTTATTTAAATGTAATCATTCGGGGTGCTTAAGAAGCTTGTTTGCCTTCTTCATATCAGGATTTAAAAAAAAAGGTGGCTCATAACGGTTATGACGAAGAAGTTTGATTTGAAGATAAGGTAGGAATACCTTGTTAAATAAAAGAATTATTTTTCGTTGTGATCGACAATGATGTAACAGCAAACGTTGCGAAAGCTAAAACGTTCTGCTAAAAACATTTGACCTAACCTAACCTAACTGGAAAAGTTGTGTCCCTTGCTTCATAAAATTCTGGATCCGCTACTGGTTGGAAATGTTTACTCTGTTTATATTTTAAATCAAATCCATACAACAGGCGTCTTTTTTCGATAGGGAAACGTTTTTCCTAAATAAAACGTTTTCTTAAGAAAAAGAAGACATGTTTAGGAGACAATGCAGAAGCAATAAGAGTAAAAAAAATTAGAAGCCATGGAGAGAAGGCTACTATAGTCTAGGCTACTAAGACACAATGGACTACGATTAGGCAAAAATGAAATTAATGAATACTGACGGAACATACAACTGTAACACATGTCAGCTCAAATTTTTGCACGAAACTAATTGCAATGAGCATATGTCGGCATATTGTTTAATTCTTAAAATGTTAAAATGTGCTTTTTAGGATAGAGATTGAATTAAAATTAGAAATAAATAATACATTAGTAAGAAAAATAAAAGTATAAGCGAAAAAAGATCCTCATCACAAAAAAGTGTTTTAACAGATGGGGGGCTTCTGTTAAAACACTTTTTTGTGACTTCTAACTTCTAACATGACTTGGTGAGGATAATATAACTGAATATTCTGCCAGAGTATTAACGTGGATTTTCTGTAATAAATTAGGGAAAAACCATAAAAAGTATCAGCGAAGAAGGTTCATTATCACAAAAAGGACAAGTCAGCAGAAACTCCCATCCTGAACCGTCACTTGATAAGGGTAATATAAATGCATCTTCTCATATCGAATTAAGAAGAAAAATAAAAAGCATATAAGCAACGAAAATTCATCGCCACAAGAAAGACGCTGGCCAGCAGAAGACCCAATTCTGGACCATCATTTGGTAAAGACAATGTAACCGTATCTTCTATCGGATTATTAACGTGGGATGTATGGAATAAATTAGGAATAATAATAAAGTAAAGGCAATAAGCAAGGAAGTTTCTTCACAACAAGACGTATTTCAGCAGAAGACCGCTTCTGGGCCATCACTTGGCGAGTATAACTGAATATTCTACCGAAGTATTAACGTGAGATCCATGAAAGAAATTAGAAAAAAACATTAAATAAAAGTATAAGCGAAGAAGCATAAGCTTTGTTTCAGCAGAAGACCCTCCTGGAGCATCACCTGGTAAGGATAATAGAACTATTTAGTTAGAGTATTAACGTGGGATCCGTAGAATAAATTAGGAAGAATAATATAAAACAGTATAAGCGGAGATTGTTCCTTACTACAAGAAAAAGGTGTGCCAGCAGAAGCTGAACCATCACTTGGTAAAGATAATATAACTGAATCTTCTATTACAGCTCAATAACGTGAAATCCATAGAATAAATTAAGTAAGTAAAAAAAAGTATAGACGAAGAACGTTCGTCACCCAGAACAACGTACGTAAGCAGAAGACAACACGTCGTTTTTGTGTATATTTATATTACCTTTCATAATTACAGTTTACACTGATTAATAAAAATTCTGTTAAGGGAATCAAATTATATGTTTGAGATCACTAAAATAATAAAAATATGTCGCTATAATAACTGTTAGTTATTTTCTAATGGTTAAAAGTAATTTTTTCAGCCATTTTCCGGAAACACTATTTCACAAATTTAATTATTCTCACTAATTATGGTGTAATTAAATTTTCACTAATTTTGTAATTGTACTTAACAACCTAGTCAGGTTGTCAATGTAACAAGATCATCATTTTTACTTAATCTCTCAACATTTCAAATGGCATTCTAGTTTCTAGTCATGTGCAGTATTGCGGATTATAATTGCAATCTTAGCAAGATTATACGGAAAATATTTTCGGAAAGAAAAATTGTTTTAAATTTATATTTTGAAAAAAATATATAAGGTTACTTACCAGCTATAAACAAACCTGGAATCAAACCTGAAGCGGCAGCGACTTTGGTTTATTATCACCTCGCTTCAACTAACTGCGCTACGAAGAAACATTAGCGCGCGTGCTACATTTATTTTAGAAGTTGTTAAGGTCGTATTCATTTAAACAATTTTTCTTAAAAAAAAGGGTCTAAATCTAATTTGTTTTTACAATTTCCAAGATATTAGTACTCTTTAAACTCATAACGATAATGATAAAAAATAAATAAAAATTGTAAGTACTTGGAGTGATCTTACAGATGATTCCCTGAAAGCATGGGTCAATCCCTATATTCGATTTTCTAATGAAACATAAGGTATGTAGATACACAAATTTTCTTTAGCCGCCCTAAAAAGCTAGACCTAGTTACGTCTATGTGGGTGTTTAAACGGACATGAAGCATTGAGCCGACACCTTACAAACTTCAGTTGAGTGCAACCTTTTTTGCGTTTTTAAGTTAGGTGCAGTCCTATGCTTAAAAATTGTTTAAAAGTATACTCTTAAAACAAGAAAAATCTTTTACAAGTGCAAAAGGTAGACAAGCATATGCTAAAAATAGTTCAAGTTCACTATGATCATACTGAAATCAGCTAAAACAAGACAAATGCGTTTGTGTTTTACACAAAATTATTGTATTGTGTATTTAGAACATGGACACAGTATATATAACAATAAGTAGGTTTACTTGTATGCGGCACCATTGATGTTTTTAATCCACCTTCGAATATCGCGCCTATAAACAAAGCAGTGCACCGACGTTGATCGGTGGGCATCGCCTGCAGATAATATCCAGTAACGTATTCAATAAAATACGAAATAGAATTGTTTCAATCAACAAAATTAATTGATGCCTTTGAACAATTAGTTTGTTATTAACGGAACTTAAATTAACCTACATAATTGAATATTCATTTACAAAACGAAAGTGTTTCAATATAATTATCTTTTTACTACTTTTGGATGATTTAAAATTTCTGTTAACGTCCTTTAAAGTGTAATACACTCGCAGTCGAGCGTGTAAATGATATACTATATTATTATTATACTTAAAATTATTGCACGAATATAGAAATATTAATGATTTGAAGATGGATAAAAGCGTTTGACCACATTTTCATTTACACAAATACCTTGGAAGTGTTGCTGAAAAAGTATTTCCATAGATAAAATAAATTAAATAAAACTCATGTTTCGCATGTATGTACCGATAAACATTTTTTATCAAATTACGACATATATATCGAATAAAGTTTTTTCTAATTTATCAGAGGTTTGGTAATCTTTGTCAATTAAAACAATCTCTGCACCGTTTCCTGATTCTGTGTTTATTAATTCCGTAATAGGGACACTCGCACTGCACAATTCGAGTTGTACGGGACTGGCAAACTTGATGTGTTTTGTCGCGTGTTTGAAACACAACTACACTCTGCATACTGCCGGCACATGTCAGCATGTTGTGTGCTGGATGGTAACTATTTGCGATAGTCACGTTACTATATGTTATTTATACTGCGACATGGAGGAAGACTATATATATACACATGAGGTTTTAAACAAAAGAAAAGTTGATCCCGACGATGAAGAAAGCAATAAGTGATAACAAATTCCTTTTGAAAACTTTAATCTCTGATATTTCAAACTTATAAATATGTGACTATAAATCTGTTTTTTGCAGTAATCCGACGATATGTACATTTCCGATTCTCAGGAATATAATCGAATATGTGCCACATTTCTACCTCTAGCAAGCCTTAAAAACTGTTTTATTTATTTTAATACAGCACAAAAAATTAAACAACAGGTTCACTTTATCATTGGTACATCTGATATAGCTTCGAATATCGCGCACACACACCACGATCAGTTCGCCGAGGGTTGTCGATCGTCATCGTATGCAGGTAATAATATAACTGTCGTTTCATAGTCTGCCAACTGCCCGAAGATACAAGGCCACTGAAAATATTTGCGATACTGCTCCAACTATTTATTCTAGATAAGATAAATTATATTCTAAGATAATATTTTGATCAAAAAAATAGTTGATAAGCGATAAATGTATGTGTACTACATAGTGCTCTTATTCTGTATGCTGTGATTTTAGTTTGAAGCTTTTGCACCCATAATTTTATTGTTTTCGTCTTCTTATCTGTTCCTGTTATTATTATTTCCAAGCAGTGCGATAACGATAAGGAATAAAGGTATCAAATTTCAAAAATATTTGATTGTTAGGAAATACTGTAAACTAACGAAAACAACATCCAGCTACCCTTTATTATTCTTTTTGCCTTTTAAGCTGTATGACGAAAGTTTTTCGCATTTTTAATTTTTTTTAATTACTTCTAAGCTAATACGCCTCTGGCAACAGCTGAACTCTGTCCGCCATAATCGCGCAGAATTGATGACGTACCTGCCACTTTCTCTAAAGTAATGGAGGTTATAGGCGGTGAGGCTTATTTACCAAACTGTCGAGACAAACATGAACGAAAGAATAAATTGATAAAATTCTACCGCCGCGAAACCTTCAACCAGAATTTGTAACTTCCCATGTCAGACGCCAACGTTAAAGATTCACTTGATTTTTAAGAAGTTTTTTAGATAATTTCCAAAAACATTATAGGATTCTCAAAAACTTTGGTCGGCCTATTGATTTTAAGAATACCATCCTTGGGAAATGAACGTTGAATACGAGAAATTTTCACCTTCTTCCAACGTCGACTGATTTTCTACTTGATCGTTATAAGTTGTTAGAGGCAATTAACAGTAAATTTCGACACATGCCATTGCTACTGGCGGAGTTTGCATTTTCTGCGAGGGTTATCATAAAAATTATTTTTGGAAAACTCCAAATGAAACAAATAAGATGACTGAAGCTCACTCTTTCATTACACAGATCAACGATGAAAAAACGTTTTGAATGAATTTGCCTTATTATTATGGTTTTTAGTGTGCTGAATTTCGAATATGACAATGACAAAGCCTCATCACCTACCATTTTTTTGATATTTCAACACTCATAATTAAAGAAATGAGAATTTTAGCGAATTCAACGCAGCTTAACGGAGCTACTTCGCCAAGAACATGCATATGATACATAACTTGTTGTTCGCACCTGCTCTAGGTCATGTGATCTGATTCGCGCGGCAGATACTGATTTGTCTCAAACTTTCTAGATTGAAAAAATATGCGACTATAAAAAGCAGTAGTCAGCGCGTCAGTTAGTCATTTATAAAGAGACGTTGAGCAATGGCTAGTCGTGGTTGTAAGAAAGTAATAAGGTACCCTAACCTTCCGTCTGCCATTCGGCCATGGTTCAGATCTTCCTTTCTTCTAAACCACCAGAGATTTTGGATGAAGTTATCCTGAATATGTCTAGTGATGCCCAGTCTGATGCAGATGAAGAAGCTGATGATGAGTTTCAATGTATAGAAAATTTAGAACCTAAGTTGTTTACTCAAGCCGAGCTAAATTATTTGGTTAGGGATTTGGGTTTAACGAAGCAGAAAGTTGAACTGTTTGACTCCAAGAAAAGAACTTGGCTGGTAATAGTATAATAATAATGTAATAATATAACCACAAATATAACCTATATTTCAAATTAATTATATTTGTAAACAAATTTTTTTATAGAGTACAAAAGATGCGTACTAAAAAAATATACTAGATCTGTGTCGTCTTTGTCAAATAACACAAGGAACAATCAGGATTATTGATAACGATGAATTTATTAACCAAGTTTTTGAATGTACGAAAATTAAGATTAATTTTAATCATATGCATCTTCTGCCACCTGCATCTTCTGTAAACAGTTTGTTCATCTTGCAAACTAAGTATCGATGAATTTTGTGCATTCGTACAAGAAATTAGATTGGTTGATCAAAAGTTACAAAATCAACTGTTCAAATGTGAAGAAGACTCTAAGCCAAATTTACATGGCACTAGCTACTCTTTACATTTATCGGATACAGTATTGAAAGGAGAACTGGAGAAAACATATTTCAGCAAGCGTTTCAAATGCCCTGTTTGTCCTAAAACCTATGCAAGGCATAAAAATCTACAGTACCATAAAAAAAATCATGTGAATCTGTATTGTAAAACAACATTTGATGATGTTGCATCACATAAGGTTCATGCATGAAGGAATTGAAGTTGGCTGCCGGAACAAACATTTATGTATATAGGAGAAGAGAGGAGAAATTTTGTGCAATTTTTAAACAATATGATTTAGTATACTGCGCAGATATTGTTGGTTTGATGAATGAATACGGAATTGAATATAAAAAGCAGGAATGGAGGTTGTTTATAGATTCGTCTAAAATTAGTTTACAGGTGTTCTATTACACATATGCATGATTCCCGGTGCCGGCAGATCTGGTTAAGATTTTCTGCAGTTTTCCTTAGCTGTGACACAAATGCGGGATTTGAGCTGTTCCATCTGTAAGTCGGCTGCAGCCCGACGAAGGGCCTACGTAATAATAATAATCGCCCCCTCCCTTCCGCACAAGCTTATAGCTTCTGGGGCCTGATTTCCAGGTTATGGGTTGTAGCAATTATTATTATTATCATTACACAGGTAATGATTACAAAGCAACAGTGCTTATTTTGTGCATATGAAGGAAAGCTATGAAAACCTTGAAATAGTTTTAAAGAAAATAAACTATTCCGCTCATGGTTGGATGATGTGATGTGGCGATTTGAAAGTGTCATGCCTTGTCCTGCAAAGTGGCTTTGCCAAATTACCATGCTTCTTATGTAAATGGGATAGCATGGGATCAACATGGGTCCAGAAAAAACTGGCCTGCAAGAAAATCTTTAAAGCCCGAAGAGAGAAACATTGTGCGCAAGAACCTCGTGGACCCGGAAAACATTCTGTTGCCACCTCTACACATTAAATTATGCCTAATGAAACAGTTTGCGAAAGCCTTACCCAAGAATGGACAATGTTTTAAGTATCTCTGCGAGAAATTTCATCTATCAGAAGCAAAATTGAAAGAAGGCGTGTTTGTTGGGCCTGATATCCGAAAAATGATGTTCTGTTGAATATGAAAATGAAAAATGTGACGTCTCTCGAAGGTGCACATAATACAAGCCCGTTTCCACGGACCTAGGACCGAAACCTGAGAAGACGCAGCCCAAGAGCCAGTTTACGAAGAAAGAAGATTTCCAGGGTTGTCAACACGTGAAGAGTGCGCAAGAAGCTGCAGTCAAACCTGCCACTGCTTATCAACCTCCAAGTTGTGTCTTTCACCCCAGGGCTATCACAAAAGCCTAGATCCATTTCAGGACGCTCAGGAATTTCTTCAATGAGATGAAGAGGTGAAGAAGATGAAAAATCTAATGTAATATTATTTGACAGCTGTCCTTTTTATAGTGTTTTTACTGACCCTACTAGCAGAATAGCCACAACCTTACTAGGAATCTTCGAGGTGGCAAAGTATTTTGCTCTTGTGTCCTTCATACAACATTAATTTATTAAATCTATTCTGTGAACATTTATTATTGAAATAGTGAAGGGTATTTATAAAAAAAGCAAGAAATGTACCTGCCTAAAGTAATGATAGAAAGTTCACATTCACAAAAACAAAGTATAAATGTGCATGTAAAAAAATTATTCTCAAATTCCGTAAATAAATAAGAAATGGATAGATAGGAACAACATCATGAACCAAAGATATGATGGATTGGTTATGAAGTATAAACATAAGAAAACTGAACAAATTAACCGCCATTAAGAAACATCTAGAAACAGAAAAATGTCAACGTGAGATAAACGGTACTTATTAGAGAAATAAGGCTATTGAAAATATTAAAACGTGGAAATATGGAGACAATGATAGAAGTAAAACTAAAAGTAAAAATCGGATAACTTTTGGTCTTATTAAATGTATCAACAAACGAAACCATCTCAAACGAATATTGAATGGAAATGTTAATAATTTAAATCTTAAAGATTACGAAATAAGTATTGTCAATCAGGCGAAATATTTAGGTATAACTGTGGACAGTTGCCACATGGACAGTTCTTTGAAGTAGAAATCTTGTTTTATAACAATGGCGATTTTTAGAAAGTGCTTTTTCTTGTTAAGAAATATCTGTAAACAAAGCTGTGGATTTTAGGTTGACATGCACATGTAATTTCTTGTAATGTACTGTAAATGATGTATGTAAATAATAATAACTGTAAATAATTATATTAATTAAAATACAAAAAGATTTTATATTGTTTTCGAATACATAGAAAGAACCGTTTTAAATAAACTAGAAGATTGTGGGATGGTTCGATGAAAGATGTGTAGACAACCAGTATTCGACGAGTTACCAAAGCTGTACATTTTTACCGTTCGCGTATGTTCCTTAGATGTTAAAAAAATAGTTAATTTTGGTTTAACTTGTCGATTGAGCATTTCAGGAGAGTAATGTACCGAATATGTAACAACCCGGTAGTGAACTATTTGCTTGCGAACCACATTGTAGTGCATCTGTACACATTTAGGCAATGAGAAACTTATAATCAGAGAAGGTAACTGAAGATCATCCGTATCCTGTAAATAATGATACTGATCAGCTTCACCTTACTATTGGATTACTTACTAAATTAATTACAAAACCCAGCTACGGGGAATGGTTAGATCTGTAGCAAATGCTTCTGGTAGTCGCAAAACCTTTCCAACTTGCAATCATTAACTTTAGGATTAACATTACAGATTAACATTGTGTAAAATAATTTTAAGCAAAACTGTTGTCATTAAATGCTTCTAAATATTATATTATTGTTTCGACTGTTCAGGTCGTTAGCAAGAGCTTGCTCAAAACAACTAAGTAGCTTTTGTTACTAAGTTTCTTTATGCCAGCTGTCGATAAAGGCCTAAAAAGTCGAAACACGTGTTGGACATTCTACATAATATTTGAAAACAGTTAAATACAACAGATTTTCTTAAAATTATTAAAATATATACGTTTCTTCAGACATTCTAGAATTTCCCAAAAGTACTTACTAATTCCAAGAGAAGATTCGAATAAAAACCTGCTTCTAAGGAAGATCAAGAGTAAAATATTGTTGTCAACTGACAGGATGGAGTGAAGAGAAGAAGCCTAGACGACTTTCAAAAATTAATGCTTCTGTGCAGACTCAACTTACCTAAAGGTAGTATCTTTAACTGCATGATCAGTTCTGATACTATTTACAAGTATATGACAGTATTATTATCATGTTTTATTATTACTTACATGTACTTGACTTTTGTAAAAATAATAAATTAGATAAAGCTGGGATATTTAATTTTAATCTCGTAGATGATAGCACCGTATCAAAAGAGAAAGTAGTGATTTGCTTCATATTTTTTGAGCTATCTCGAAGCGTTTGATAGAATAAATCACGAACTATTACTTAGTATATTGTACTTTCACGGTCTTGGTAATGATGCAGTTGGTCTGATCCAAAATTACTTAAACAATAGAACGCAAAGAGTCAAGGGTCCTACAGATGTCTTTATACCTGTTGTTGTTACCAAAGGAGTGCCGCAGTGATATATATTGGTACCTCTGCTGTTCACCTTGTATACCAGAGGTCTTTGTAAATGTGTAGGGAGCAGTAATATTCACAAGTATGCAGATGATACGCAGATATACCATTCATTTCAACCTAAAGCTTTAGGAAATGCGACGAACATATTAAATAAGGATTTACAGGCTCTAACTGTACTTTCAACCATCAACTAGCTTAGTTGTATTTTTATTTTTTAATGTTATATTCTTATCCCAGATAACATGAAAGTTTTCAGCAAATTTGCCTTTCGCTTAACTTTCAATTGCCAACATAAATTAGCGTTAGCAATTTTGTAGCAAATTCTTTTTCACTTGACCCGACAAAGATGCGCGCGTCGAAGATAGTTGAGTGTTTGCCCACGCTGCAAACAGGCATTAGTGCTCGCTAATTCGCCATTTTACATTGTGATTAAGAGTGATTTATATTGTGGTTATCGTTATCTGGTGAAATGTGAAAACTAAATTGAACAAGTGAAACAACCCTTTTCAATGATTTTGGTAACTACGGATTGTTCTATTACTTACCTAGTTAATATTATTTTTGCTTAAGTGTATTATTATTAGGTATATCTTGTTAAATTGATATTTTATAAATCTTGTTGAATTCTTTTTCGTCCATGTGCACAAAATTAGTATATGTTGTACATTACTAGCGCTAGCAAAGTAAGTAAAAATATTACAAGTCATTACAATTTTGTGTTTCAGAGAACCAGACACCAAGCAAACAGTCAACATAGAGGTAATAATGGATGACACGCGGATGATAACAACAAATGATAATAATATATTCTATAAATATACGATTTATAAATAAATTTTATCTGTTTGTTTTTTCCATAAGCGTTGCTCCATACTCGCAACAATGGGTAATACTACGGTTTTCGTAATTCTATAAATTAAAAAAAAATGAAAATCAAGTTTATTACAAATTTTTGGTAAATATTTCTAACAAATTTTATTTTCATAATTTGCTGAAAGTTTGCAGGGACACATTTTTTGCAAATATTTTGAACCACTTTGTTGCAAGTTTGTCAAAGGGAAACTTCAATCTTTTCCGAAAATTTTATGCAAATATTCATGTTTGCAAAGACAACTTTTCTGCAAATATTATGGTTTGCAAAGGCAAATTTTTGAAAGTGTGCTGCAATTTTTATTTGCTATGTGGGATGTTGATCCTTATTCCGATTACTATTTAATTTGCTTAAATTTTGCAAGGGGGGCATGGAAGAGCAACTATGTTGAATTCCCTCCTTGATGTTCTATATTATGCACTATGTTTTACACTTATGTTTTTATTATTATAGGAAAAATTATTATTAATGGAAATAATAAAAACTTTAGCAAGAAGCAATTCAAAGTTAAATAAATAGTAGTTCACAAGTGAATGTCAACCTGAAAATATGTCAAAACAGTACAGCATATCAAACCAAACGTCATTACGAACTACAGTAAAAAGCGCGAGCAAGGAAGTTTCAAGCACACAAAATTAAATCAAAATGATTTTGACACATCTAATACAACATCAATTAATAGCAGAACAGTTATAGACTCAAATGCTTCAAAAACCATTAGACAGTTTTTCTAAACTTGGCCAAAAATCTGAAAACATGACTGTCATTAGCTCAAAAAAGAAAGAAAACCCGAATGTTCGTTATTGCAATCCCCAATTGCAATTAGTATAAAAAACATTTGTTTCGAAAAATAACCTCCTAAGAAATCATCAAATGTATTACAATCCATTCAAAATTCATCCATAAAAGCAATGTTAAATAAAATACCATTGCTAAATCATCCAAGAGCACAATCAGATGTTGGATACCAAACAAAAATTGATAAGAAATGTAGATGAAGCCAATATTTTTTCCTAACCATATTTCTGAAGAATATGGAGAGATAATCCAACCAATTAATCAGATAGAAGTAATAAAATAGATATAACACCAGAAAAAGGACAGATTAAACAATTTTCACCATGTGATCACAGGTGACTCAGATAATGATAATAATAATATTTATTTCCCATAAAAACGTATAACAGAGAGATGATCACAATTGACAAACGGGCAAACCAAAATTGAATAAGATATCTTAGGATTTAGCGATGGCCATATGCAAATTAAATGCCCTCAACGCCGTTAAATCAAGTTGTTGCTGATGTTAGTACTAGACTTTCTTTTACTAGCAACTAGCATTTAGGCAGTATTAAAGGTCATTAATATTATTATAATATTATATACCCATCGATGGGCCAAATCCATTTGATGGTCTCTTTTTGAGGCCAGATTACCCAGATTTTGTCTCCTGGGACTTTTTCAGGTAAGTATTTTATTTTATTTGGATCTCATATGTATTCTGCAGTTTGTTTTAATTGTATAGTGTGTTAAATAATCGATACGTTGATTTGTCCAAGTGTTTTATCAAAGATTGTTCACTAATAAGTTACAGAATCTAATAAAAAATTATAATTAAGATTTTATTTCAAACTGAATGACTGAATGTTTCTTAAGTAGATCTTTTTCTGACTTACATATTTGCAGGTAAAGCATTTAAGGCAGTAAGCAAATACATCTATTTTTGTTTTTCTGGTGGTTTCCAAGTGGACTTGGTGATTTTATAATATTTGTGGAGTTATATTCAGTAAATGCGTGCTAGTTTATAATTACAATTTGTTTTTCTGTTAGGCCAAAACCATAGCAAGGAATTTAAAATTGGATAAGATATCTTAGAATTTAGCGATGGCCATAAGTAGGTAAAAATTGGGATTTCTGAACCCACCCCCCACTCCTGACATTGACCTTGAATCTATCTTTCTCTAACACATGGTGACATTGAGGCTATCTCTGTCACCTAAACGTGGCAACACCGCATTCTCAAGGTCAACAATATGGCAACAACGCATTCTCAAGGTCATCAATATGACAACACCGCATTCTTAAGGTCAACAATATGACAACAATGTTGTAACCTTGAACTCAAGGCCACTCTTCAAGGTCATCAATATGGCAACAATGCATTCAAGGCCACGCAGGTAACTAAATAAGGTATATGCAAGGTCATCAAACATCATTCAATGTCAAGCTGTAGATATATATATATATATATATATATATATATATATATATATATATATATATATATATATATATATATTTACATCATTCTAACAAATGGACGTCCGTACATTACGCATTTACCATCAGTTGGACGTCCGTTGTAATTGGACGTCCGTATATCGGACGTCCGATTGTATCACCTGTTCTTTGAATTTTTTTGGGATTACTAAAGCATCCTCTATCGTTTGGTGAAAATTTGTTTTAGACGTCAAATTACTGATTTTTGCCGGAGATTGTGTATATCGTAGTTCGAGCGAATTCCGCTAGATGCGCTAAATTCGACAAATATATACAGCTAAGTATATTGTAAACGGAAGGATCTACGTGTATAAGACGTCCGTGTCCATCACGAGACCTACATTCTTGCTGGCAACATCGCTTTTGTATATTTCAGGATAACTTTGGCATTATTCGTGCATTTGACGTCTCTTTGTCTCGGTAACAGAATACTGGTGACCTAACTGTTAACACATGTTTTGAAATATTTACTTTGCCGTTAAACGTAGTACGAAGAGGTAAAAAGTAAGATTGCAATAGAAACGTAAATTTTATCTAAATACAGAAAATATCTGAACTACAAATTTAGATTTAATTTTTGTTTTTGGGTTTTCGAAGAATTATCTTACATCCTGAAGTCAATAGCTTTTCGATTTTCAAGCCATACAGCTTATTTGTTTGTTGCATTGCTATTAATTACTTTTTAGTCTGAAGTTTAATTAACACTATGTTGATAAACAAAAGCAAAGATTATTATTCGCATGTGTATTTTGAATAACTACACAGTTATACACAGAAAAATATTAATAAAAACAATGTTTTTCGAGAATTTCAATCAGGGTTTTGTAAACATTATCGTTGTGAAACTACTTTATCAAAAATAACAAATGATGTTTTTTAATGGTTTAAATAAAAATAAATCTGTGTTTCTTATTCTTTTAGCATTTACAGAAGCGTTTAACACTACTAACCAAAATATAGTGCTATCGATATTGCTACTTCATTTGTTTTGGTGCATTATCTATCTCTTTAATCGGTAACAGAATGTATTAAAGATAACTATCTTAAAAAAGGTTCCAAGTTATTACTACAAATGTTTCACTCGTTCAATAAATCGTGGAGTTCAAATCAATTACAAGTAAATTGTGGTGTGCCGCAGGGCTCATTTCTCGAACCCATTTTATTCAGCATTAACACAATAATTTTCTTTAGATAGGATTTTGTAATTGTCGTTTATATGCATATGATACACAACTTTACTATTACTTTCGTAAAGAGGATAATATAAAAATTTAACAGTTGAACAAAATAAATAATCTCATAGCCACTAGGCTGCTGACCTTTTTCAATTGTCAATGATCCAACTTTGGACTTATGTAAGAAGCTTATGCTTCTCCGAATTCTCGCCAATGGTTTATGTTTTGCCCTGTTTTGAATTTGTGGTCGTCCACTCGTTCTGTGTCTGTGAATAATAGTGTTCCACCTTTCATTTTGTTGTCATGCATTGTGTTGTGTTCTGTTTCATTTTAATGTTGTGATGTTTTCTTCGGCTTCCTGAACTCTTGTACTGTTTCTGATCCATGTGTTTATTTTCCTTTCAGTTAACTTTATTCCTAAAACTGATCTTTTCACGAATCTTTGCGTTGTAATGATTTTATCCATGTTAACAGTAATGACTGTGACAATAAAATACATACACAAATAAATAGAGGAGTTGAACATTCAACCTTTAAATATTGTGACATTTTGGGATTTCTAAAAATCAATTTTAGTTTGCTAAACATTACCCATTCCAATCGTGTTCTTCTAGTTATTTCGGTTGATTGTTTTCTTTATTCAAGGCTTCAGGATTTTCAGGATTTAGATATACGTATTCATTCACCCACTCTAAGATGCAGTCGTTTTTCGTTTTACACTTTTTAATTGGTTACTACTAGTCTTTAGTGCCAATTGTATTTTCATTGCGGTCTTCCATAGATGTTACGGATTAATTGTCTGCGTTGAGAATCTATTTTACAGTTATTCATGGCTTGTTCCACAACCCAAACTTCAACGCAGTAGAATGCCTTTAAGGAGAGGATTTGACGTGCTATATTACTTCTTGAATCCAGCTCGTTCGACCGGTTGATACGAATCTACTTTAGCTATTAATCTGTTATTTATTCACTTTTATAAAAGAACATGTAGATTTAAGATGCATAGGAGACGATTTGACGTCCTATATTACTTCCTAAATCCAGCTTGATTGAAGGTTGATACGAAACCATTTTAGGTGTTAATCGGTTATTGATGATTTTTATGAAAAACTTGTCGATTTAAGATAGCAAAGAAATACCTCGATAGTTTTTTAATTAATGTTGTTTTTTATTTGTGTTATAGATATTTCCTAGATTTCTATGTCGGTATTTCTTTGGAATTTACGTTTCTGTTTCTTGTGAGTTGTTTCCTGTATATTAAGCTCCTGGTGCTTTTTGGATGCATACAATTTTTTTGTAGTTGTGTATAACTATCTCCGATATTTTACTTTTATCTCTTTCTTCCTTTCCGTTTTCATTTTTTATGGAAATTATGCTAGTTCTTCCTGACGTTCATCTAAGGCACTTCATACCTCTATTATTTTCGATTACTTCTTCATCTCCAATCTTTACTTCTTATATTTCCTTATGTCTTCTCTGATATTTTTCTTTATAATTCTATTCGGCTTTCCGCATCAACAGATTCCTTTTACTAGTAAGTTCTCATCTTTTATACGTTAATTTCTTTGTTTCATCGCTTATCCTGTCTTTCCTAAGTTTAGCTTTTCATGCTAGATATTTTTATACTTGCATCTAAAAGCTATTTTGTCTGTTGTTAGTTTTGTTGATGTTTTTTCTAGTTTTTTCTTGTTGGGCACTTTCCTCTAGAGCTTTTATAAAATTATTAGCTTTCATTCTTATTTTATATGGATCCACCTATACTGACTTTCTAAACAGTTTAAAAGTTTTGCGATTTCAATGCGATTTATCCGAAACATTAAATTGGAATACACCGCCTGGCGAGGGACACAAGCTCACGTTCTGACTTGTAGGAATATACCCATATTTCATATGTTACGTAGATTCCTTTACGTAAAATTCCTTATTCGCGAGATGCGAACAATATTTTATAGAATGCATATGACGGTCGTTGTTAAAATACAATACAATTGTATGTGATATGTCCTTATCAAAGCACGGCGTTTGAGTTTTGTTGCGGATCTACTTTTTATCATGTCGCCGCAGTAAGAGTAACATAGTATAACATAACAGACTACCGATTAAAACCAAAATAGCTATTTGTGCAACAAGCTAAGAAATTGGGATATTTTCCATTCTGGACGAGATCGAGAGAGTGGCGGAGCCCAGATCAAAAACACTTCGTGAATGGAAAAAACACTTTTTCCTAGAGAGTTAACGCAAAATAAACGTACCTACTTGATGTTTAATACAATTAATGAAACTAATGATTAAATTGGTTTAAAGTTTAAAACCCATTTTTTAACAAAATTAGAAACAAATCTTGTAGGATACACGTTAGGAAATGCGATTTTGTATAACTCCTGTAATTTTGAATATACGACTTTCATAATAACCGTAATTATCGTTCGACCAATAGAAATCAGTTTTCGTGACCTTTGACCTTGTATTACTTTCGAACCCAACATGATATCGATGGCGACTTTTTGCACGTTACTTATAAAACCTATATAAAGGTGTGCGCGAAAATTTACATTGGTGCAAATCTCTCGGAAGTAAAATGCTAATGTTACTGGGCTAATTAGAAATTCCATTCCTGCGCATTATGTAGATTCTTTTAGTGCATCATCAATTTCTTCTATAACATTTTTCTCTACTTAGAGCCAAAGGGGGTCCACAAACGAGACTGTCTAGACCGCTCGAGGGCGCCAAGAAAATTAAACAAGAATTTGGTGAATAAGTTTGTTTTCACATTGTTCTTGACAATGCACTGTTAGTATGTGATACAATGCCAAAAGTTTTTGGATTAGGAAAAGGTAAACTCACACTTTCAACAACAACAAGCAGTCGTTTTCAAACTAGGACAATCAAAGAAATTAGGAGGAAATCAGAGAAGAATTCTGGAAAACGTGGAGCTGTAGAGTCTCTGGACGGTGGATACGAGTAATAGCATAATAATATACTAAATGAGATTCGGCTTCGAAATGTTCAAGTGTAATCTGAAGTACTGCTCCCACAAAAGACGCATGCACATTTCGCTGCTTAACTCTTGTGTAATCAGGTTCAATAGTAAATGGGTACCCAAATGAATTTACTTAGTTGGGATTACTGTGTTCATCCGACGTTGGTGGTCCCAAAAATGACAAACACGCTTTAGAGGACTCTAAAAATTCAAATAAGATCGGCCCGTTGATAAAAGAATTACAGGTGTACACTTTACAGTAGTATTCAAGGAGATAGTGGGCGATTGTAAATAAAATGTATGTCGCATTTTTACTCTAATATTATTATGTATAGTTTTGGTTATCGATAAAATGCTAGGGGCTGGGTTTTTGATTAACAATTCAGAGAATCATTAAAAAACTGTCATGTCAAAAAACTTTTATATTACATGTCACATAGGTTTATTATTTATTGTATATGCATTTGTTTATAATAAAATATACTTACACTAATTTTTAATTTATCTATTAGAATTTAGAATCAATTTAAGATGCTACAATACGCGTAAGAACAAATGAAAGAAATAGCGAGTCTTACTTTTCATTCTTGTGTTCCCGGGTAAGGCGTTTAAAAAAATGTTTTATTTCAGTATGGTATATCTATAGTGAACCCTGAAAAAAATAGTATTATTAATGTACTGATTTTGTTATTAGCTCTGATTATTAGATGATATTATTATTATGTGATAATATTATAAAATGTGATTTATTTTAAAATTCTAAAAGTTCGCTTGAAGAAATGTGTGAAAGGTAATAAATACATGTCAGAAAGGTTGTAAAACGATTTCGAGGGTTTATATTTGTTCTGACCTCTAAAGAGTAGTTGTTGCTTTCAATTTTACCCGCCTTTTCTCGTTAAGTATTATAAAGAACTATTTGAACCATGAAAATATTAATGGCATTTGATTTTTGACTTTTTATTATATTAGGGACTGTTGTTTTATATTATAAGCATAAAATAATACTTAATTATGTTGCTATTATGTTTACTAAAAGTATAGTAAATTTCTGTTTCTTACTAAGATGTAATAAATAATTATTTTAGTTTTGTATGAAATTTTATGTCATTTACACGTTAAACAATTCATATACCTACCTTCCAATCTAAAATAAGTTTTATTGCAAGCAAACATTTTAAAATTATATGAATTATTGTGTTTGAATTAATTTGTACTTACTTGGTTATTTAATATTAAATAATAGAGAGAAAAAAGGACTAGTTTAAATAGTCTTACCATAGTTTAATTTATAATATACCGTTTATTACTTATGTACATTACTCATCTTTAGTTTTAAATTTAAATTACATTTTTTCCTTGTTTTGATTAAAGGAGAAATAAGTTAAACAAATTCTTGAATTGCAATCAAATTTTCTTCAGTGATTTAATTTACTTACTCAAACAAAATAAAATATACAATTCTTTTAAATAGGTCCATGAACCAATTTATTACGGATGTAAACTTGGTATCAATTGAAGCAATTGAGATCTATGGTCCATTAGCAATTAATAATATATTTCCAAATATTGAGAAATTTAATTTATATCATATGAATATTCGTAGCATAAATAAAAATTTCGACGAATTAAAAATATATTTAAGTCAATTACAAACAGAATTAGATTGTTTAATTTTAACGGAAACGTGTAAAATACATCTTACGGAATTACTAGATTAATTAATTATTCCAGGATTGATTAATTTGGGTTAATAATTACGTAAAACAATTTCAAATCATTCAAAAAAATTTGTGCGTATTATTTTAAATAAAGAACCCACTTGCTCATGAGAATGTTTTTACCAAGAAGCTAAAATACTACATTCTCGTCAGATATTTTTTTAATAGTAGTCTTATATACATATCAAAATAAACAAAACTTGATCATAATTGATCATAACTATGAAACTAGAACAAAACTATTTACTTTTAAGACTCCATTATCAACTAAATCCGGAGGACAAAGAACTTATACTTATCTCACTCCTAGACTTTTATAATTACCTACCACAAGAGATTATATAGATACATAATATTAGGAATAACGAAAAAAAAATTTGTTTGAAATTGGCGTAAGAGAAATAAAAAAATTATTTTGTTGAATGAGTCATTTTGGCTGCAACATATTCTATTTAATTTAATTGGATATCAATACTTCAGATTGATACATGTATCTACTTATATTTAATAAGTACTTCTTATACATGTAGTTAATAATACAGGCGTGCAATATTATAATTTAAAAAAAATACATTTGTGTTCTTGTATTCTTGTGTATTGTTTTTAAAATGCTAAAGTAAAGATGTTTTTAAGTTCTCTAAGTGATTTA
Source organism: Agrypnus murinus (assembly GCA_929113105.1). NCBI lineage: Eukaryota > Metazoa > Arthropoda > Insecta > Coleoptera > Elateridae > Agrypnus > Agrypnus murinus. Next base: position 61,518,680 of record OV816023.1, read on the forward strand.
AATTTCAGGTAAATTAATATTTCTTTCTTAATAATGTATCAATCAAAAAGTTTACACTTTTATTTTACAATGATTTTTTACAAACTAAATAAATGGATTATTAAGAATCAAGACTTTTTCAGGATTAACTTGAAATATAATAAGATAAGAAAGGAATTCTAACGTTTCTTCCCTACTTCCATAACAATATTACGAACACCAGATTTTTAAAGCGTCATAAATATGTCTAACGATTCGTTTCGCCTTAAATTCAATATCAGCGAAAAAGAATAAGACAACATACAGTACAACAGAGTAAGAAAGAGCC